>SNQJ01S0044868.1:36504-59058 GCA_010110895.2 Picea sitchensis
GAAAGAACAACAGATAGTGAGGTGAATGGAGTAGAAGAAAGAGTAGAAGGATATATAAGAGAAGAGACGAGTGAAGAAGAAGGTAAAGTCATTGCTAGTTCACCAAGGAGAGTATCAGTGTTGAGAATCCTAAAACCTAGTAGTCGGATAGGAGGAGTTAGTTCGAGCCAGAGGATGGTGAATCAAAATAGTACCTTGAGGCTACCCGTGTTCCATGGAATGGGTAAAGATGATGCAGAAAAACATTGGTTCACATGTGAAGCAATATGGTCTGTGAAGAGGATCATAGATGAAACAGAAAAGATTGTGCAGTTGGAAACCACGTTCAGGGACAAAGCCTTGACGTGGTACATGAAGTACAAGGCCACTACACCAGCGGACAAGCAAGGACCCTAGCAGAGATCAAGCAAGACCTCCTTAGGGAATTCCAAAAATCTAAGTCAGAGTCTCAGTGTTTTACATAAATCAAGGAGATTAAGCAAAAACAAGGAGAAACTGTGCGGGACTATGACCAATGGTTCAATATTTTGTTGGATAGGATGACGTTTCAAATTCAGGATGTACAACATAGACAATGGTTTATTGCAGGGTTACTCCCCTATATCCAAGTCCTTCTCACCCAGCATAGAAGGTGTCAACTCAAGCAAAGGCCATGGAGATTGCAGTATGCTTGGAGGCTACACCAGGAAAGGAAGAGACATCGGTAGGATTGGCGTTGATGCAGTCGCAATTGGGCAACTTGACGATGCAATTGCAATATATGGAGAAAGAAAAATTCATGTGCGAGCATGTATGGTGTACCACATGTCGATATGATGGGCATCACAGGGACAAGTGCTCTATACTTGGAAACTATGTGGAGATGGGAGCATTGAGTCAATTTCCAACTGGACCTCAAACGAAATGGTGCGAGATTTTCAGACAGTGGACCATGTAACACCTCGCTGCCCAAATTTGTAAAAGTATCGAAAAATGCATCATACTCCATTCTGTGAATTCTGTAATTTCGTGGGACATGATGTCAACAACTATCGGTCACTCTAACTGATGAAAGACAATACCCGTGATTCATTTCGGGTACAAGAAGAATAGAAGGGTGGTGATCTTGTCGGTGTTGAGAGAGGAGGATACCAAGGAGGTCCTAGAGGCAGATATGGGTGTTGTCACAGACGAGGATATGGAAGAGGGGGAGGTAGGGCCCCCACTTGTTTCAATTGTGGAGAGATTGGTCATGTATAAAGGTTTTGTACTGAGCCATGTGCGCTCTATGGGTATTGCTACATACCTAGGCATGTTACTGAGGATTGTCCCATCTTACTGAAGAAGTGGGAAGAAAAGAGGAAACATTGCAATATGGTGCATGCTGAGTTGCATAGAAATAAGAAGAAGGATGAGGAGGTTGATGTCCAGGTGATAAAATTAGGAGGAGAGAATATAGGAATGCACTTTGAGCATGGTGAAAGCTCGTGTCCAAGGTCGAAGGGGAAAAACATAAGGGTCATGCAACCCCCTCCTAAATTTGATGGTGCTCAGTAAAAGAATTTTTTCCGTGATGTATAGAGATCCCTCGAAGAAGAAAGAGTACAAGAACAGATGCAGCGCATGACTCAAAGGTTTCTTGAGGAGGCTCAGATTCATGAAGAATTCCAACACACAACACAGAGGTCGCTAGAACAGGCTCCCACCCGTGAAGACTTACAATGTGCGATGCAAAGGTCGTCAGAAGAAGCTTGAGTGCATGAAGAAATACAGAGTGTGATGCAAAGGTCCTTGGAGGAAACACGTCGACAAGAAGAGTTGTGATGCATCAAGCAAAGAGTGATCGAGGAGCATCACCTTGAGGATTTGAAGCACGTTATGTGTGAAGAGGCATTGTGTAACTCAGGTCCCGAGACAAACACTAAAGATCAATTAAGTGCTTTCTTGCGTTGTTGTTTAAGATTGCTAAATGATCCTGATGTTGGAAGGAAGTTGACACAAATGTTAGCTACCTGCATAGGGGAACAAGAGAGGGAGAAAAATATATCAGTCCCCTACCAAAAAAGGATTTGTGTCAGGTCAGTAAGAAGAAGTGCTCAAGACATGAGTTCAAGATGATAGCGGAGCTTGGTGGGTATGACATGTATGGAGTCATGTTGGATCTAGGGTCTGACGTGAACATTCTACCGAAGAAATCCTAGGAGGACTGATGGGTAAACCAAGTTTGGTTTGGTCACCCATATAGCTACGGTTGGAAATCCAATACAAGATTTATCATATAGGGCGACTGGAGCAAGTCGAGATGAATATAGAAGGGGTGAAGATTAAGGCAGACTTTGAAGTTATATAAATTTTCGATGACTTTGATCCATACCCTGCATTACTTGCCATTGATTGGGCCTTTGACAATAATGTGGTGTTGAATTTGAAGAAGAGACAGATGTCATTTGAGACGGACACCCTAAGCATGATTTCACCACTAGATCCTAATGAAGGGGATAGATACAATGAGCCAATGGATGAGGATACACAAATCTCTGTAATTGAAAATATGTATAAGATCACCGGGTATAGGGAGGATTACACCAACCCCGCTACAGATGGCGAGCTGAGTTGGAAAAGCATGAATTCCTATGACATTGATTCTGAAGATGGCACGGAGAGGTGACAACAAAAATTGTATGAGGTCTCAACGAGTCAATACACGCATATCACCACCGAGCTTCCCAAGGAAGAATTTAAGTCCTACTGGTTTGACGGATAGGATTTGGTGGATGTGTTTATTTCCTGGATGCAACACATTAGCGAAAACCATTGGGTTTGTGCTACTTATGCAATTATTGATGCAATTTTTTAACGTAAAGCAACTAAAAAGAACTACATTGTCATTTCCGTCAAAACTATAACTTACTTTTCAAAAATGTAAGTCTTCCAAGAATACAGAATGTAATTTGAAACCAAAAAGCACTAAAACAAAAAGTACACTTCAAAGAGTTTTATTTTTAGCAAAAAGAGAGCAACAAGGATTGAAAATAAATATAGAAAGCACACTCTCTAAAGTTATTTTCTTTTTCTTGTTCAAAAAGGCAAAGGAGAAATAGGAAAATTTCAAGAAAACTTTCTTCTCAAAAGCGAACAAGAAAAAGGCAGAAAGAAGTATCCATACCTATAAAAACTTATCAAGGACAAAAACCAAGGTTATTCTAGGCAAGAAAGAATATGAAAAAATAACTTCCTAAACCACCTTTATAAGCTTGAAAATGGCAAACAAAGAGTGCAAGATTATTTTTCTTTTCTTTATAAAGAATCTAACCAATTACCTTTTGAACTCAAACAACAACACAAACAAAGTCCCAGAACCCCAGAAGAGACTCTAGACACCCAACCCAACACCCAGTAAGCAAAAACCATAACTCAACTTGTAATTATGTAAAATATATTTTTTTGAGCATTTATTAACATGTATGTGACTTTCCTTTGGGAAACAAGCGTATAGGCATGTTGCATAATGTTCAAGGCACGTACAAGTTCCAAAAAAGTGTTATTTATAAGATCTCAAGGAGGTATGCGGAAAAGGTGTCTGCAAGTAGGACAGGGACTAAGCCAATATGATCATCAATGCTTCAATGGTGGCAATTGAGGCTATAACAATAGGTGGATTGGAAAGTTTTCCTTTCTCTTTTCTTGGAACCTAGATCTTATCAACCTCTTTGAATTGAGGCAAAATATATTTTGCAATTTGTTGTATTTGGTCCTTTTGAGTAATAGTTTATGTTTGAGGCATGTCTTCTTCATTTCTATTTTGTTGGGCACATGAGATTGAAGAAAATGATATTTTTAGTGGTGCTTTGGTATTTTGATTCTAAATCTATTGGGTTGACTTGTTCTACCTAGACCTTTTTCATGAATTGTGGTCGATGATTAAACAAGCTCTGATACCAAATGTAGTAAATAGTCCATGTTTATTATTTATTGATAGAATATTTCTACAAATATATACAAGAATATATTGAATAATGATTAATTGATAAGAATTGATCATATGATTATTTTACAATGAGCCTCATGACAATATACTTACATGAATTGACTAGTCTCAAGGTGAATGGGTGTGTGACCTTTGACCTCTCATTACCCTAACTACAATATTTATTATTATTATTATTATTATTATTATATTTAGTGTTATTATGTATATTACAACTTTTCCTTTGATGAATTTTCCCATGAAGTATCCAACTAAGGCCCTTTCCATTAACAATTCCACCTCCAATGGACTTACATCCAAGCTAACCACCATCTTCACCTTTTGTACCTTCACACTTATACACTTCTTCAACATTTTTATGGACTTTCTCCCTCATACTCCTTATCACCTTATGGATTTTTCCCTTCAAATAATCTTCTTGTTTCCATACAACTCCTACACACACATTGGCTTGAAATTGGGCCTGTTATCACTCCAAGAGTCACCCTAGACTATAATCAAGTGAGATTGGTAACATGCAAAGAATTCAAATTTAATCTTGAAAGATAAGCTTTAAAGTCATAGGGATTTGACCATAAGGACAATCAAATTCATCTACTGTACACATTCCCAACTATATCCTTCAGCAAAAGTGGCCTTAACAACTTCAAATCAGACAATAGGCTTGATAAATGGATGAGGAAAATAAAATTGTGATCTGAACATGTCAAAGATACTTCCGGCACTTTAAAACAATCATCTCACAGTAAAAATCTGTGTATTAACAATTTCTAGATCACCAATGCAAAGAACAAAGACCATCACTCAATCATTGTATGAATAAGAACAAGAGTAAATCAGTCACTCATTTATATTAGTACACAGAGAAATATAGAAATGAAAAAGATACATTGATATCCATTGATAAGGAATCACAAGTCTGAAAAGATATAGAGAAAGGAAAAAGAACACAGTGACAACACTCTGAAATCCTCTGGGGAAAAATCCCTCTTCCCCCTAGCTCATTCCAACCCTTCTCCAAGAGCTCCCTCCTCTCTTAAATAGAAAAATCATCATAATATCCTTATGAAGTCGAATCCCATCTCTTCCATTGGATTCTGGGCCTTAGATCTAGGTGGCAATAGTCAAGGAGACAAAAATCCAACAAATTGCTAATTTTCATAAAGTTGTTGAAAGTCTTTAATGAATTGTTTCCAACTCACTGCATGAGGTCTTTAATAGAGATAAAACTTAGGTGCAGGTGTCCCTTGACATCTAACTAATCCATGATAAGTCATTCAAAGCCTCCTTGACATGTGGCAACCTCCCAACAAGGCGAATATCCAATCAGCTATGCAAAACAGAGAATTTGTAGCACATTCTGTAGCACACTTGTGTTTTAATTATTTTTCTCAAATTACAAATTGGGTTAGGCTGAAATTTGGTCAGCAAGTCAACATGGATATCATCTTACTCCACAAAAAAAATCAGTGAAACCCACTTTGTCGTTTTGGTTTTATGATCAAATTTGCAACAGTAGCCGCTACAGGAAATTCCGTATCGCCCTCCTATAAAACCACTCTGCAAATTCTGTAGCGCCTTTTCTGTGTCTAGCTAGGTGATTTCGTAGCGCCTTTTCTGTGTCTAGCTAGGTGATTATGTAGCGCCATTGGTAGCACAACTACAAAACATTCTGTGTAGACAATTCTGTAGCGCTAGGCGCTACGAAATCTCTGTGTTTAACAATGTTATGCAATGAATCCTCAAAAACACAAAAAGTCTTAGTAGATGGACTGAGTCTGTAAATGCCTCCAGTAGGTGAAAATATAATATTTCCCTGAACCCTTCAAAAATCTAAGGATGAATTGACCCATAACAACTACATGTGACCCTTAACAACTTCATGTGATAACATTGGCTCCACATGGGATAGAGTCCTCCTTGTGAGGCTCTAAGAACTACTGCAGCTCCAGTGCCTTGGTTGTTGGGTTATGGATTCAAGATCAAATACATTTGGCTGAAGACAATAGGCTGACATGTACACTACTCTACTTACAAAGAGAAAATAAACACACGTGCTCCAGATGGAGTTTATTTATGTACAATCCTAAACTAACTGATTTTTTACAATAGGCTAGGTAAAAACAAACTTCCACCAGAGCCACTCAAGTAACTTCCTAACTTAAAACTTCTCATCTATGTCACTGATCAATGAATAATAACAGAAATATAGCAGTAGTGACATAAACTCCTTGAGAAAACCATACTCTCCCATGAATATTAGTGAAATAATGCAATCTGAAATTTTCAGAAAATCTGAAACATATGACTCCATGTGTATGGCTATAGGATCATGAATCACATGATAGAATTTTGGCTGCATTATAAGACTAGGTTGCCCCTTCATAATCTTTGCTTTGCTGACAAGATTGTAATTCTCTTGACCTCCTTGAAATATCCCATAGTTATCACATGCTTCAAAACAATCATGGACGATAAAAGATTGTTTTCGTTGTTGATTATCTCCTTGGGAAAGAAACTTATTTGTAGTGTCTTCTTGAAATTGTTGGTCAAATTTATCAGAAGGAAAAAGCACTATAGACAAACCATATGATTTCTCAACCTCCTCTTTACTATCCTCTAAAAAATCTACTCTAAAACTGTTAAATACAAAGTCAATACTAGGAGAATTAGTACATGTTGATGAAAAAATATGTTCCTTTTTATTTGCTTGTTGACTTTCTCCCTGTTGGCCATCTATTGATGAAAAAAAGAACAAACTCACATGTTCCTGTATCTCCTTCCTAACTTCTTGACTAAAGTTTAAAAGCATATAATCAAGGAGGTTATCATGAGCCAAGAATGTTAGGTGATTTTCTAAGTCAACTGTAAGATGATGAGGGGCAACAACTTTCTCTAAAACAGAAATGTAACCACCTTCTGCAAAATCTTCCTCACGATATTCATCATAAACGAAATCATTCCTTTTATCATAATTAGGAAAAGGCTCAGCTGCATATGTAAATTCATCTTTCTGGTATGAGTTATAAGCATGTACATTTGCATCTTTAACAATGGAAAAATTTGATTTAATAATTTCAAGATCAGAAAAAGATTTAAGATCTGGAAATGATGTGCAAGCATGTTGAAACAATTGCAAGCTTGGATAAGCTTCCTGTTGTCCATATACTTCCTCAGTTTCTTCCTCATCCAAAACATTGTCCAAGATCTTACAAGAGAGTTGTTCACATGCCCGGAGATTACTCTCCACTTCCTATGCATCAAGAAACATCCGTTGCAAGGATGGTGACTTTCTTTCTCTAAGGTATAGGAATAGATTGGGATGTTGTGCCATTGTATACTGTACCATGGCAGCAACCTCAGTAGGTCGAATTTCAATAGGCATGTTGTAATAAAAATTGTGAAACCTCTTGTTGAAGGTGGTAGAGCTTCATCTTATTTTCTCTTCTGAGCACAAAAATTAGCGAGGTATTGATCAGGAGACTTGTTCTCACCCCAACACTTTAAAAAGGCATTGCACAACTCAATCCAAGAACCAATGGAATCAACTCTCGAACTCTTAAACCACATAGCAACCTCTCCCGTCAAAGATTTAGAAAATAATCTCATAACCACATCTTCATGTATAATTTCAAACTGATCAACAAAGTTCTCGAAGGCCCCCAAGTGTCTCTTAGATGTAACATGATCCTCTCCAGAAAACCGGGGAAGATACTCAAAGAAATCAAGAGGATAAGGATGAAGGTGATATGGCAACCTTAAAGGTTTAAACATCTTCATCATGATTCTAGTTTGAAAAGCAGTGGGATGAACATGAGGTTTAACAAGTTGATGGAAAGGCTCAATAATAACTGAAGATAATGATATCTGAGAAGTCTTTGAATCACTTTCATCATTCTCATGGTCATAAGGCTGAGTATTTTCAGGAGGGATGGAGATATAAGCCTCATTCTTCTCAATAGGATGAAATGAAGTTTCAGGACCAACCTCAACAACAAAATCATGCTGCAAATTTTCTTCTAGCAAGTATGGATATATAAAATAAGGTTGATGCTCATCTGAATAAACAAAGCACAAGATGATCCTCTTTATATGTGAAGGGAAAAGCAAAAATGAGCTGATAAAGAACAACAAAAGTTCATGAAGAAAGCTCATGAACTGATACTTGGTTTTACACTGCTGGCCCTTCATCTTTCTGTCAACGGGATCCTCCCTAGTGGATTCTTTGATTGTGGAGTCGCTAGGTAGATAATACATTCAATTTTTGTGTCCCTCTCTTGTCTACCATCAAGAGTTGGATCTATGTCGTTCTCCCAGAGAAGCTAGCTTCACACTTCGTTCCCCGACAACGATGGCATTTATGTTACCACTCCAAGATTCACCCTAGACTGTAATCAGGTGAGCTTGGTAACATGAAAAGAATTCAAATTTAATCTTGAAATATAAGCTTTAAAGTCACAGGGATTTGACCATAAGGACAATCAAATTCATATATTGTACACATTCCCAACTATATCCTTCAGCAAAAGTGGCCTTAACAACTTAAGATCAGACAATAGGCTTGATAAATGGATGAGGAAAATAAAACTGTGATCTGAACATGTCAGAGATAATTCCAACACTTTAAAATAGTCATCTCACAGTAAAAATCTGTGTATTAACAATTTCTAGATCACCAATGCAAAGAACAAAGACCATCACTCAATCATTGTATGAATAAGAATAAGAGTAAAGGAGTCACTCATATATATTAGTGCACAGAGAAAGACAAAAATGAAAAATAAACATTGATATCCATTGATAAGGAATCACAAGTCTGAAAAGATATAGAAAAAGGAAAAAGAACACAATGACAACACTCTAAATTTCTCTGGGTCAAAAGCCCTCTTCCCCCTAGCTTATTCCAACCCGTCTCCAAGAGCTTCCTCCTATTTTAAATAGAAAAAGCATCCTAATATCCTTAGGAGGTCGAATCCCATATCTTCCATTGGATTATGGGCCTTGGAGCTAGGTGGCAATAGTCAAGGACACAAAAATCCAACAAATTGTTAATTTTCAGGAAGTTGTTGGAAGTCTTTAATGAATTGTTTCCAACTCACTACATGAAGTCTTTAATGGAGCTAAACCATAGGTGCAGGTGTCCCTTGACATCTAACTAATCCATGAGAAATCATTCAAACCCTCCTTGATAGTTGGCAACCTCCCAACAAGACTGAATATCCAATCAGTTATGCAAAACATAGAATTGACAACACATTTTGTAGCACATTGGTGTTTTAATTGTTTTCTCGATTACCACAAGCCTTAAGGTGGATGAAATTTGGTCTGCAAGTCAACAGGGATATCATCCTTAATTTGTCATTTTGGTTTATGATCAAATTTGTAACAATAGTCGCTACATGAAATTCTATAGCACCCTCCTATAAACTATACCCAGTTACATGGCAGCCCTTTTACATTGTCTGGTGATTTTGTGAAAGTGCCTTTTAAATGCGGCTAGGTGATTACGTGGCCTTTGAGTATGAGAATGGAGAACAATCTATAGACCGATTACGGCAGCACCGGTAGCTCTGAAATCTCTGTTTAACAGGTGTTATGCAATGAATCCTCAGAGCTTGAAAATTCTTTAGTAGATGGATTATGAGCCTGTAAATTCCTTCAGTAGGTGAAAATATATTATTTCCTTGAACACTTCAAAAATCTTCTTAGTAGATGGACTATGAGTCTGTAAATGCCTCCAGTAGGTGAAAATATAATATTTCCTTGAACACTTCAAAAATCTAAGGATGAATTGACCCATAACAACCACATGTGACCCTTAACAACTTCATGTGATAACAGGACCCTTGTGACAGTTTGTTTTATAACTTGAGCATTCATAATTGACCTTTGAATGGGAAGTGGCATCCACAAAGCTGGACATAGTAGAATAGTCATTTTGAGTTAGCTCCTTACCAAAATCAAATCATGGATCAAATCTCACCTCCAAAAGGGTCGTGCCATAATTGTCCTCCTCTTCTAATGTCCCTCCAACTAAGGTCCTTAAAGGATTTGTCTCTCCTTGACTAGGAACTCCTAATGCATGGCTTCCACCTGGAAATCCTTTGTTTAGAGCTAGGGTCACATCTATTGGAACTATTGATTCCTTGGATTCTTTGTTATTCCATTGGATTTCAACAAGCTCTCGATATGACCTAAAAATAAAGGTAGGGCTTTGTCATTGTCTTCCCGTAGTCCACTAACTTCGAGTCTTCTTCCATCGAGCTAGCACTAGTGGCCCCTACT
The DNA here is from genome assembly GCA_010110895.2 of Picea sitchensis. Taxonomy (NCBI): domain Eukaryota; kingdom Viridiplantae; phylum Streptophyta; class Pinopsida; order Pinales; family Pinaceae; genus Picea; species Picea sitchensis. The sequence goes on from SNQJ01S0044868.1 coordinate 46,757, forward strand.
TCTACGACTTCTAAACCTTAGCCAAAAATCTACATACCTAGAGTAACCCTAGACTTTCATCCACCCAAAGCTTTCATTTGGTTTGCAAAATTTTCATTCAATAAGTTAGTTATGTTAGCTCACAATATTTAATTATATCTTTCTTAATAATGTATCTTAGAAAGTTGCATAATTAACAAAAGTTTATAGACGTGTGGAAGTACAAAAAATTGAATCAATAAGGAAAAAGTAAACCACCAAAATGATGGAAGCACCACTACATCTTATCATAATCCTTAAAAGCAAGAAGTCCTATGATATCATAACTATATTTGAATAATATTCTAATTAAATGAAAATGATGTCAATATTTATGATCTCATTTTATTGATAAAAATGAGTCCTAATTATAGTTAGAATAATCTTCTATTTTGGTTAATCAATTTAAATCCATCTTAATTTTGGATTTATCAATGGGTTGGGTTGAGGGAACCTCTCTCTCATGAAAATGGGAAACGACCTCTAGTCGAGGTGGCTAGCTCATTCTCCGACATATGATGAGGAATCAAACACTTGATCGCAATTAGGAGAACTGCTTAAAACCAAGCCAAAGAGCTTTAAAAGGTTTTGCTTTACCCATTGATTAAATCAGTTTAAATTCATCTTAATTTTAAATTTATCAAGCATCGAGAATGATCAAAACCTTTGAAGTATCCATTTTTTAATCATTTAAAATAAATCAAAATTTATTGTAGTGAAACTCAACAAAATAAAATTTAAAACTTATGTAAATCAAAATTTATAAAAAAAATATTTTGATTATTGTTATAAAAATAAATCTCATATATATATAGATATATAATATTTCTCTTTATATAAAAATTTCTAATTATATGTTATTTTATTTTTTATATTATGCATAAATTTTATATATCTCTTTTTATATAAAGATAATTTATACTCGTATTTATATTTGACCAATATATAGTATATTATTATTGTTATTATGTGTTATAAATATTATATATACTTTAAAATACATATATAGTATTATAACATTTTTCACATATAATAATTTTTAGACGCAATAATAATGTCAAAATCTATGATGGTATCATATTTATAAAAGTGAGATATTTAATTTATTTCTCATAAATTCAAAATATATTAAGAAGATAATGTAAGAATTCATAAATTTAAAATATATTCTAAGGGGGTCAATCAATTTTGTTGATGTTATTAGTGTCCAAATCTATGATGGTATCACATTTATAAAAGTGAGATATTTAATTTATTTCTCATAAATTTAAAATATATTAAGAAGATAATCTAAGAAGTCATAAATTTAAAACATATTAAGAAGATAATCTATCAAATATATTAAGAAGATAATTTAAGGGAGTTAATCAATTTTGTTAATGTTATTGGATATTTAGTTAATTTTATATTATCAAATTCTCGATTTGAATTTATAAATAAAATGCACTAATTTACATCAATGAACTTTCTAAAATACCTTAACATAAGAAAACATCTCTTAAATTTCTAACAAAATTTTCATATATAAAATAATGGGAAGATAGCATTAAACTAATTTTTGGGTTACGAAACAATGGTTACAAGTTACTTTTCAGAATTAAATAAAATTATAAATGAATTTTGATGAAGTTGTTATACATTACTTTTCATTATAAGAATACAAATGAATTTTTATCACATTAGTTAGATCTAACATAGAAGTTGATATCAATAATCAATCCAAGGTTAGTAAGAGTTGATCAAGAAAGTGACTTGTTATCTAAAGGAAATAAATTAATAAATAACTTCCTCGACTTAGTTGGAAGGGGGGAATATGGCAAGTCGCTATCTAGATGTCATTAGCCTTCTTGTTGCCAATAAAGAATATAAAGTATCTAAAGAACATTGGCATTAACCTAAGATTGGTTGTCTTCCCTTGGTTTCAATATTGCTAAATACAAGGAGAACAATCACAATCATTTTTATCACCATTCCCCATGGGATTTTAGAGAATGATAATATAGAGAATTTGTATGTTGTTTGAGTTTGGGTTTTGGGATGGATTTAGAGGTTCTGAAGGGATGGAAGCTAGGGTAATGGACTCGAGAAGTACATAAGTTATGGGATTGGACAAGGAGTTATTAGATTTCTCTGAAGCCTTTTAGAAGGATATATGATCTTAACAAATGGGCATTTTATCCATTTGATCTTAGAGGAATTTAAAATGTTGATTCCTCATGGAGGTGCTATAAAATTTTAGGAATCATACAAATGTTTACCTCTAGTATGTGTTAAGTACCTGAATAGATCTGAAGATTAATCTCAAAATAACTAAGAATTTTAAAAAGAATAATCCAAACTATTCACCAAATACTGAACACAAGAAATAGAGAAAACCTTTGAGGCAGGGTAACATCATATATTAATCCTTAAGGAAGGATAACACTCATCGAGCAATGCTTGATACATTCACCATATTCTTCACTCTATTTCATTACATTGCTTACACTTCTTTATATAGCTTTCTCTATCTCCTAGGAACCTTCTAGAGAATCTTCTCGCATTTATTACATCTAACTACCATAGTGGACCTTTATTAATATAGTGGACCTAGTCCACGTTACATTGAATGACCACATTATCATATATTAAATGACTTCCACTAATAATACATAACCACATTCCCATTGGGTACCTCCCAAGGTATACTACATTCCATCCCCCTTCACATGTTTCGTCCTTGAAACACGAGAAGAAACCATACAATATGACTAGCTAAGCAGTGTAGCCAACTGGTACCAAGTACGACCATCCATCCATCCCGATGGAAGTCGAACATGATGTCCATTTGTTGCCTTGCCACCCTGATTTTTCTTTGCATCATGTCGAGGTTGCCATGGGATTGTTTCTGTAGCCTGATCTCTTCATGTAGTGCTAAGAGTCCTCCATGCACCTTCTCTTGATTGGTTTCCTTTATGGTTCCCTACTGGTGCATAAATGTGTTGATTGTCACGCCCTTGCTTGGATGATTGTTGTGTTTCTATATGATGTGGATGACGATATACAACAACTATAGGAATCTGTTCTTTTTTCTTCAAATCTGCAACACATTTTTCCTTTGAGTCAATTACCTCCTTAGCTTCCTCATTGTGTCCTTCCTGTGGTTTTGCTTCATCTCCTTCTGTAGACTCTTCCTTCAATTCAATTTCAGACTTGATAATAACTGCTTTGCTGGCCTCTGTGGGCCCATCTTTCTTATTAAGAGACACATCCTGCAATGTGATTTTCTTTTTCTTGTACCACAACTTCAAAAACTTCTTTTGCACATTAATATTAATTGTACCAACTGAATCCATCCAAGGATATCTCAAAACATTATCCACCTCACCCATATCTATAGCATAAAACTCTGAATGCAACACATATTTATCCATGGTAAGCTTCAAATCGTTAAAAATTTGAATATTTTCATCCTCAACCTTTGTGCTTTGAATATTCTTTGCATGAACGTGCAATCTATTAACCAACTAAACATTGATAAAATTGTGTTGGTAACTAGGGTTAATAGAACCAATGAGGTTTTCTTTATGAATACAACCATGAACCTGTAATATAGATTTGTTACCTGAAAATAAACCCTTGGTGCATTCTTTATCCTTACTCTTCGAATGAGACCACTTGTCTAAAAATAATTTTTCATATTCTTTATCTGAAAGTGCAAAAATATCTTCATGTCTAACTTCAAACCACCATTTAATAGCATCATCCATTAAATTTATCCATAGCCCATGTCGACGTAGGTATCCACTTGATGACTTTATATTTTTGATATATTCTTCAATACTAGGGCCATCATCTCTGCGATTAAATTGCATCATGCTTGAAATAAATTTGCAACAAAAACTAGAGTTTAAAAATAAATTACTGTAGAAAATCACGGTTTTTTTTCCGGAAAAACTGTTGAATTTAAAATGCTCATAAATTTACTTCTCGGACTCCATTTTGGCCGATATTTTTTTTTGAAATTGGGTACTTTTCCGAGAGGAATTCAAATATATAATTTTTTTGGCCAAATTCTGCTCAAAAAATTTCAAATCTGAACCTGAAGTGTGCTGCCCTCTTTTTTCCCTAGAAAAAATTTGCAAAAAGAGCCAAAAAAATCTCCCCTTCTTTGGCCAAGGAAAGCACTCTGATAGAAATTGTTAAGTACCTGAATAGATTTGAATATTAATCTCAAAATAACCAAGAATCTCAAAAAGAATAATCCAAACCATTCACCAAATACTGAACACAAGAAATAGAGAAAACCCTTGAGGTAGGGTAACACCATATATTAATCCTTAAGGAAGGATAACACTCATAAAACAATGCTTGATACATTCACCATATTCTTCACTCTATTTCATTACATTGTTTACACTTCTTTATATAGCTCTCTCTATCTCCTAGGAACCTTCTAGAGAACCTTCTCACATTTATTACATCTAACTACCATAGTGGACCTTTATTAATATAGTGGACCTAGTCCACCTTACATTGAATGACCACATTATCATATATTAAATGACTTCCACTAATAATACATAACCACATTCCCATTGGGTACCTCCCTAGGTACCCCATATTACTTCCCTAGGTATACTATAGTATGAATATTCCCAAACACGTTATGGATTGGTGATTGAACCCAACAACTAGATGGAGCCTATATAACATTCTTGAGAGGTGTTGCTAGTCCTTTGGGTTATTAGACTTTAGTAATCTCAAGGATAAAATAATATTGTAGATTTGAAAATGTTGCAAGAAACAAGTTGATGGAGGCTACAACTGAGCTTGAAGCTACCAAAAAGGAGCCTAGAAAGTTGAAACACGAGTTTGAAAAAGGGAAGGCCAAAACTTAGGTAACTTTTCCCAATATCTTATCTATGTGGGCGAAGGGAAAACGAAAGAGTCCATATATGATTTCAACCCTATTGTTAGATCCCGCAAATATTCAATAAATTTGAAGGTTAATTCACCACATGACGAGACTACTAGCGAAAAGAGTGGTAATTCATCGTTAGACTTGGTAATTCATGCATCATCTTCCTCAAATTGAGCATGGTGAAGCCAGGACCATGAAAGGTTTAGGCCAATTGGAGGATTTGTTGTTTTTGAACTTTGTTAACTAGTTTAGTAAAAAGTCAGAGGGGAGTATTAGGGATAATATGGTATGGTTAGGTGAAGTAAAAAGTTGTCATAGTGTGGGGAAGGAGCCTACTAGGCCATTAGTCAAGGTTGTGGTGTGGTCGAAGGGAAAAAATGAGGCATAGTGCAGGCCGGCTCTGGGAAACCAAGCATTAAATGTGTGAACCATAAGAGGTAGCATATTAGATTGGTGCTCAAGGAGGACATTAAAATGCATCAAGTTGTGGAAAATGGTGAATCAAGTGTTGATTGAGTTATTTTTTGGATGCAAACTAATACAAAAATCACTCGGGAATGGATGGAAGGGAAATGGTTGTCTTTGTTAGGTTAACTCTAGTTTTCTATTTGTTGGGTGTAAGGGTGGCTAGCTTTCATCTTTAGGTCTGAAGAAAATACCCAAAAGATTGTGAGAACTTGTTGGTTATGGGGGCACTCACCATTGTTGTTGAAGAAGTGGAGTACTTGTTTTGATCCATGCTTGCAACATTCACCATTGCAACCAATATGGATGAAGTTTTTGGGGTTGTCCTTGAGTTTCTAGTTGATGGATGTGTTTATAGCGATAGCCAATAACAATAAAACCTTCATGGAGGTAGATAATAGTTAGTAGAAATCCAACACATACACTATTTCTTTCATTATGGTTGTGATGGACTTAAGAGAGGGATTGGCAGAGAATATATTATAGAGGTAAGGGACATGAAACACTATTAAGTTTATAAACTATGTGGGTATTTTGTTCAGACCTGAAAGATGTCACATTTATGGTCACCTAGCCCATGAGTGTGAACTTAAGTTTATAAAGAAGGCCTGGGTTAGATAAGCTAATGAATTCGAAAATCTAGTGAAGAAAATTCCATATATTTCGTCCAAGGATAAATCTAGACCAGTGGAAGGGAAAGTTGGTGAGGGTTCCTCAACTTTAAGGGAGCCTCCAAAAGGATAAATTGTGTCAAAGCAACCTTAGTCGATGTATGGGAGAAGCATGGATTCTAGGTGATGCCTAGGCGAGTTCATAGGATATCATTGGCTTGATGGAGCAAAAGATATTACTAGAAGTTTCATATGAGCTTTAGCCACTATCTGGTGTGGGTAAGTCCACTTCTATTCTTTCAATATATATATTTCCTGAAAAGGGCACCCACTCCTTAGATCATGGTCATTGGTTAGAATTGGGGGTTTATAAGAACATTTTTTTATTTGGGGGATAAAAGATGAAATTTGGGGGATAAAAGATGAAATTTGGGGAAAGGGGAGCTATGCCAATTAATTCCTAGATTGGAGGACCTAGTAGGGGGGGTAACAACAGAGAGTAATATGTGAAAATGTGTGGCCAGTAAGAAAAATAGAGGGGGAGTTTATGGACTTGCTTCCCTCTACATCTCTAGAGATCCCTAAGTTATTTAACATTCTAGTGATAACTGACATCCAAACAAACTACACTAGGCATGTTAGGAGTAGGGATTGGAGATGGTTTAAGCATGGAAGGTCAAAAGGAGGATTTAGTCTCAGGGAGAGAGGGGAAGTCACATATTTCCATATCCCAAAATAGATCCAAAAGGGAAATCTAGTTAGGGAAGTTGAAGACACTACAAGGGGCCCTTAGAGAAATCCAAGCCCCTATGGAGGGTAATCCATGATTTTTATGTCATTCAATGATGAGGGTTTGGGAAAACCATAAAAAAAACATGCCCATAGGAGATTGATGGAACTTCATAAGCTAGATGTGATCATTCTCTAAGAAACCATCGGGGAAGGGGTCAATATATCAAGAGAATTGTCGAAATTATTGAGGGATTAGGAATTTTTATCTATAGATTTTGTAGGCGGATCATCGGGGGGGGTTAATTACTGGATGGAGAATGAGATTCATAAAGTTAACTAATTTTGTGATCCTTGAATCAAGTATTGGAGCTGAACTCACCTTTCTAGATCTAGGGGAAGCCTTTTATGTTGTTAATATTTATGGTCCTTATGAGGATAGAGTGGTCTTCTAGGAGGGCTTGTTAGCTCAATATTTCTTGAGGAGAAGAAATGATATTATAGGTGAGGATTTCAATTTCAAAATAAACCAAATAGTGATTTGAGGAAGTGTTTCCAAATCAATTCCCTTTTCTAATTTCTTTATTCAGATGGAGACAACAAATTTGACAGAGGTTGAGCCCATCAAAATGGTTCCTACTTGGAGGAACATAAGGATAGGGGAAGATAAGGTGGAAAAGAGATTATATTGGTTTTAAGTCTCAAATTCGCTCATGAGTGATCAAATTAGGATAAGAACATGGGTTGAGGTTAGAGGGGAATCAAATCACTTGTCAATTTTTATTCAATTTGCGAAGGAGGAATCCAATCCTCCAAGCCCATTTAAGTTTAATTCTACTTGAAAGGATGAAGGATGAGAACTTTGTCAGCTTGGTAAAAGTTAAATGGAAATATTGTGATGCCTCCCTAGTGGAGTTAGCTATCTTTCAATTTGCCTCTAATATTAAGGACATTAAAAAGGTGGTATCATCTTGGGAACATACTAAGTAAATGAAGGATGAATGAGACATAATATCAATTGAAAGTCAAATTGTTGAATTTTATGATAAAGATGTTGATGGTTTTATTGATGGGCACTCTAAAACAAACTTGATGGTGCTACAACAAAATAAGAGAAATATTTTGGCAAGTAAAGAAAAACCATGGAGACTAAAGGGTAGGGCTTTGTGGCTATCTAAGGGTGATGAGAACATGAAATATTTTCTTAATTTTGAAAAGTATAGGAAAAACATATTATTATTCAGGAAGTTCAGAGAGATCTGATAGTACTAAAGCACAAAGTTTTAAGGACAATTTTTCTCTATCRGTTACTCATTTTGGGAAGATATATGAGAAGGAGGATAGAGAAAACATTGTAGAGGAGGTTAAGATGAATCCATACTTTCCTAGATTTGTTGATGAGGCAACAAATAAGAGATAGATGGAGGAAATTTCAAAAKAATAATTGCAATTGGATCTTCATAGTTTTYARAAGGACAAGAGTCATGGACCTGATGGTTGGTTAATGGATTTTTTCCTGGGATTTTATGATTTGATAGAAGGTGATTTCTTAAGGGTAGTAGAGGAGTCAAGGAGCTCAAGGAAGGTCCACAATTACTTCAATATTATTTTCAGTGCATTAATCCTGAAGAAGGAAAACCCTAGTTTATTTGATGATTTCAAGCTTATTTCCTTATACAATTGTATTTACAAGATAATAGCTAAGATTATTTCTTTGAGGGCTAGTTTTGAGTCAATATCCAATGAGCACTTTGGGTTCCTTCATTGTAGAAAAATTCATGATGCAATTGGGATGGCACAAGAAAGGATGCATACCATGAAAACAAAGAAATTATTAGCTATGGTTTTGAGATTGGACCTCTCCAAGTCACATGATTGGGAAAACTAGATGTATTTGAGGCTCATGTTGATTTACATTGGTTTTTGTGTTCATATTGTGAATTGGATAATGAGTTACCTTACATCAATGTCTTTTGTGGAATTTTTTTACAACAATAACTACGTAAAACTATATTAATAAGAACTATAGTTCATGGTGCAATGAGATTGCAACGTAGTACTATTTCACAGGTCTTCAAACTAGTATCTAAATAGACCAAAAAAAGGCCTACTGTAATTCCAAAACAGAGTTTATCTTTGTCCTTAAACAAAACTACCTAACAATTCTTAACATTATATATTCTATAGTACATGCCTAAAATTCTTATAATCTGAAAAAACATAATAATTAACAAAAGGCATGATGACTAGTTGCATCTTCCATACTTGAGCTCAAAGGATCATGGTCCTACTTCTCAACTTTTTTGTCTTCAACAAGTTGGTGCACCATTTCATCTTCCTTTGGCTCCCCCCAAGTAGTTTTGGTTGAGATTTTTTTATTAGAAGCCCCAAATTGATCTCCCTTGCTCAGGTTAAGGGCCATATTTCTTAAAAGATTGCATTTTGCTTCCAATATTGCCATTTTTTTCTTAAATTCCACAAGAGATCCCATAATTTATTCTATCTTGGGAAGTGACTTGGAATTCTATCTCATGGACTTTTTATGTGATAGTAATAATTGAGGATATATTACAATGTATATGCTCATCAAGTCTTATGAGGACTCTACGAATTTCCTGGAATTCTCTCAAATCCACCAAGCACCCAATTTGACCTTTATCTCCTACTATTTCAAGATGCACCACTTTTCTAGTAAACCAACTCTCATTCCACACTTCTTGATTTCTGAATGAGTCCAAATGACTTGTATTCAAAATTTGAGATCACTTCCCAATAAGTGAATTAGAGGACTTGAGATTTTCAAAATGAAAAGCCAAGGAAAATCCCTAATCTCTGGTATTAAAACGAGCGACAACATGAGAACACCAATGTCCATGTGTACAAGTGAATCTCCAAGGGGGAGGATCCCTTGAGAACTTACATCAAGCCAGTAGAAAACCAAACACCAACTAGGATAAGAAGACATGAGTTCTTACTAGACGTTTCAGAACAAGAAACCTAGCTTTCCCCAGATGCATCCCAAGCAACAAGACCATTATCCCACTACAAATAGGAAGAAATTGAACATCCTATTCATAAGCATGTGCATCCATGGATTCATACATGCAAATAAGGCACTTATGTCCTTTATCATAAGTCTTTGAGCACTTAGTGTGATGTCGAGGGCTATGAGCCATGTGATAGTTTAATAGCACAATATGTGTCCTTGTACCCATAGTTAATTAGGGGATGGATTGTTGATTAAAGATGTCATTAACCATAAGTTCCCCCTCTTTTAGAATTGAAGCATGATTTTCCCATTGGTTTTCTTCACTATTGTTCTCTCGCATATGTGATAGTATTTGATTTTGTTGAAGGTGCTCACCTCTTGTTTGCTTCATGCAATTACTGATGTTAATGGGTTGTCTACCAACACTGGGCTATAAACCATGTGATTTATTATTGTCTTGGAAACTTCTATCACAATCAACGATCAAGCATTGGTGCCTTCAACTATTTTTAATCCTTGCCAAAGAACATATAGTTCTTCTTGATTATCGGATACAATACCAAGACCCCATGTGAAGGAATTTTATGGTGTTCCTTTGGGTTCCATGATGACCCACTCCGCACCTACCACCCCAATATATTTTGTAGTCTTAATCAGTGGATCAACATCTAATTTTTTTTTTACCCTCAAGCGGTCTTAGGTAGGGATGCCCCTTATTACCACTGATTTTTCTAATAGTAGTTGAAGGCCTCAATAGGCCTTCATTAGAGGTAAGAATAATTGGATCTCTAAAAGGTATAAATATTGGAAGATCTATTTGTTTGACTCATTTGATTTTTTTGGATTTTGTGCTACTTTCTTTGTGATCGTTGAAGGAGAGATGCAACAAAACTCAAAGAAATATTAGAGCTATATTACATTGTTACTAGTATGAGGGTTAATTTGAAAAAATCTTATATTTCTTTTAATGGGGTGGTAGAGGAACAAGTCAGGTTAATTCTACAACTATACCCTTATCAACAAATTGATTTTCAAGTAGGGTTCAAATACTTGGCTTTTTATATACATCCAAATGATTATGGGATTAATGATTGGAAATATTTAATTGTAAAAGTTGAAAGGAGAATTAATTTATGGTGTAATAGAAATTAAATAGGGGAGGGAGACTTATTTTGGTCAAATCAATACTAGAACCAATCCAACTTTACTATAATTCCTTGGGTTTTATCCCTAGAGGGGTTTTGTAAAAAAATTGAAAGATTAGTTTTAGGTTTCTATGGTTAAAGAAAAAAGAGAGTGAGGGTATCCCCCTGGTAAAATGGCAGACCATAGTAAAAACTAAAGACTTAGGAGGTCAGGGGCTTAAGAATATCCACCAGGGTAAGGATCTAATAATGAAGTTCTTATGGAGGTGCATATCAAATAAGGGGTCGTGGAGTTAGGTTCTCATCTAGAAATACATTTCACTTGGTTCAATATAATAATGGATTAGAATACCCTCTAAGAACATCCACAATGTGCCTGTAGTTTGCAAGTCCATTGTCCTAACCTTCCCTTTAATTGGGAATTGGTTGGTCTAGAAGGTTGGTAATGCTAAAAGAGTAAGGGTAGGAATTGATGCCTAGGTGGGGAGTAGAGAAGCCTATAAACTTCTTGAAAACTTGATTGCTACTCTTCAAGGAAAGGGTAATTATAATTTAGCTTCAACAACTTCTCTTGAATTCTCATCTAGATGGCATCAAGAGTGTAAAAAAGTAGACTATCCAGGATTGGAAGGTATTAAAGGTGTTATGTGGGAGGCCTATACAATGAAATTTAAGGTGAGTCATGTCAAAATCAAGGACATAAAGGATGAATTGGTCTAGTCCAAGAATCCATCCATACTCCAAGACTAGGATATAAATATATGTTTGTCATTGAGAGGCATGAAGATATTCCATGGTGATGGGAACCAATGCGGAATATTAGGTCTCCCCTAAAAGAAAGAAGTTTTATGTGGTTGACCATATAGAACAAGGCCCTTACTTGGGAATTTCCTTATAGAAGAGAAATAGACAAGGACTTAGTATATGTACTTTACGCGAGGAGAAGGTGGAAACTATAATCCACTTTCTCATCTCTTGTGTCCATTCTAGATAGGTCTCGGATGAAATGGATAGTTTGGTATGGGTAAGAGGAGCATATTAAGGAGATTCAATAGTACATTGTTTCAAAAACTAGTAGATGAAGCCAAACTTAAAATAATTCGAGCCCCTTCCTTTAATAATTGCCTAGGGCATATGGCTTGCCAAGAATGCAAGTGTTGGAAGATTGGTTGTTGTCATTGATGTCAACCCTAGTCATGGGTTTTGGACCGCAAGATTGATAAAGGTATTTGGACATGAAGGACAATGCACATGCATATACAACGCCCATGAATGGATAGTATACATCATGTTGTTTCTGGTGGTATGTGGCACGTCATGTGGATCCTCATGGTTGAGGAGAAATGAATTTTTGAAGATGACAAAGTGAATTGAAGAAGGAAGTACATGTAGGCCCTGAAAATAATTAAAGAAAAGAATTACAAAATAAGAAAGTGTCAGGT
>SNQJ01S0044868.1:70283-94694 GCA_010110895.2 Picea sitchensis
ATATATTGTTCAAGAGTCAGACCTGCCTGTAACCCTAATTGTTATGTAAAGGGTACAGGTCGGCCCCACCTTAATGTGATTAGTAATAAATGTAAAAGATAATTAATCTGGTTAATATTAATTATAATGTAACTTAGAGAGGTTGACCCTGTTGAGCCAATAGATACTTATGTTGATAGGACAAGTCTAATATAAGTAAAGGAAGATTCCCCATTGTGGAATCATATCCTACACACAAGTTTGGAAATTTCAACAAGTACATTCTCTTGGGAAAAGTGTGCACCTCTCTTGGGTGCTAGTCTTCTAGGGTTTGAGCACCCTCTTGTGTGCTAAGTCTTATTGGTGGTGAAGGTATTTCTCTTGAAGAATATAACAAATGATTTGGCTAGGTTTTCTTCCCTTGTTGAGAAGGGTTTCCCAGGATACTTCTTGTGTTCTTGTGCATGGTGTTTCTTCTTGTGATCTTGGTTGCTACAACATTCTTGTTTATGGTTAAGACAAATGCAAATTGAATTGAACTACATGCTTAACCTAGCTTATTGAAAAATCAACAAAAGTTCCCATCAATTAGGAGGAACTGTAACTTTGATAAAAATTCCTACCATAATAGGGGAAGAATTTTGACCATAAATAGGTTGAGTTTGTCCACTTAATAACTTACTCCTTTATATAAATCAACCACCTTATGCACAAATAATGTAATAAGTACAATGCCATTGTCATACTCATCATGGAGCACTTTGAGGTTAGTTCACTTGTAGTTGCATTAAAAAAAGGGTGGTCACTACTACGAGACACACAAATACTAATTGAGAAGATTGTGTCAAAAACATTTGTTGTTGGATCAAGCAATGGTAACATTAATGTGGTAGTTCTTTATTAAATGACTTAACACCAAGGCATCGATCTATTAGACAATGCAAAATCACAAGTGTCGAGTATTTGCTAAGTGGCATGAACTCATAAGTGTCAATGCTCCTCCAAGTTGTTTAAACTAATATGAAAAGGATTGGCATTTCCAACTGGTGCATACTTTGATGATGATATAACTATGACATCCCAACAGATTTTGGAGCAAAGTTGGCTAAGGATGAAGCATGGAAAATAATGCTCTATTGTGCTAAGAAGACGATACCAAGTTTTGAACATTGCTAAAAATAGTGTTGAATTAAAACTATGCTACACACTATCCAACCCTTAATCTCTACTTTGTCGTCAAAGCTTTTATCAACATTATTTGGTCCTTGGGTGGTTGAAGTGGTGGAATCTTGGAGGGAAGAACATAGTGTTGGGTGATGTTCCAATTGCATTTCTTAGATGAAAGTAAGGGTTGTGAGTTGCATAATGGGTGCTAATAATTGGGATCTTAACTAAAATTGGAGCAACTAAACCCTAGAGGTCAAGGTTGACAAACATTGGCATGGAAATAAAATCCTCCAAACTCATGGTGTCTATTTTAAGTCAATGAGGAAGGCAAATGAACTATTTGTGATAGCGAGATAGGAGGAGACAAGAAGACTGGTATCATAGAGATAGGAAGAGGCACCGGGAATAGTGTTGGAGGGCTAATCAAATGTGGTAGTGTGACATTGAACTGGGACCAGATCTTGGTTGCCTCATGTTCCTCCATGATACCCTATTGTACTAACTATTGGAAAGTTCAAATATTCTCCCTTGACCAATATTGTATAGTGGTGTATTTATAAGGAAACATGGTGACTTAAGTCAAGGCCCTAGCATAAATGAGAATTTGTTGTCACTGGAGTTACACATAGTCATGAATCTTGGGACATTAATTAGACAATGATGAAAAATGGGGCAAATGAATGGATTTCCACATGTGCTTGTGTTGATTCAACTTGGGTTCAACAAGATTATACCATTTTACATTATATGTAGCCAAACATATGTGGCATCTAAAATGATCTTGGAAGAATTTAAGTCATCCATCAACACAAGTTTCAGGGTGGGGAGAATTCGTCCTATCATTTAGAATAAATATGTGCACCTTCATCCTATTAGTTAATGCTTACAACTACACCAAGTAGCTTGATAAGTGGTTGTATGTGTTAACGAATTGGTATGTCTCTTGGGCCATGTCATCCACAACTCCATACAATTGGTCCATTAAAATATCTAGGACCGAATGATTGTCATGGGCCTTGATATCTACAACAACTCTTTAGGATGTGTGCCCTTTAGTAACAAAGAAAACATGGTCAGTGTGAGCTGAGTTATTCTTGCTAACAAATTAACATTATACATGCATCTAAATACTCATTAGTTGATGATGGCGGGGACATGGGAACCTAAGTTATGCTTTTCATGCCATGTGGATAATGTTTCCTTCTTTGAATTTAATGCACCTCTGAACTCTTGAGCATTTTTTATTGGGTCAGTGGGCGAACGCTAGCTGGTTTCAAGCTTGGTGTACAAATTATTAATCTCTTTCTTAACATAATGAAGACAATAACACAACTTGGAGACCTCCCATTTCACTACGTGAACTACTACTTAACACTAAGATAACAATGATTAAGGTTTCCACGATATAAGATGGTTGTTTAAGAAAGCTTAGTTGACGAGGGGCAAAGAAACCCTCAAGGGATACAATGATCTCCAATTTGTCTTCTAAATATACCATTTACGCATAGTCAATCTCTTTTATGAGTAGATGAATCCAAATATTAAACACTCTTGGAGAGTTAAGCAACATGATAGAATCCAATAACTTACATGGAATGGAGGTTGACCTAGCTAGGATCATTTGCAAAGGTAGTTTAATGGCTATGTCCTACCCTAAGGGAATATCCTTAGCATCTATAATTGCATCAACATTCTAAAGGTTCTCTTAGTGGTGCTTCAACTATGACTCAATGCTCTATTGATCTACTGGAAATAGATTGGAAGGTCGCGATGATGAAGCAAACAAACAATGCTTGATATCGTGTTATGTTATGTACTACTAAGAGGAGGCGGTTAACAAAGAGATCAATGAGGGCATTGTAGTGGTGCTAGTTTATTTGCGCTACTATGGGCATGGAAAGGAACCCAAAAANAAAGGTAGTTTAATGGCTATGTCCTACCCTAAGGGAATATCCTTAGCATCTATAATTGCATCAACATTCTAAAGGTTCTCTTAGTGGTGCTTCAACTATGACTCAATGCTCTATTGATCTACTGGAAATAGATTGGAAGGTCGTGATGATGAAGCAAACAAACAATGCTTGATATCGTGTTATGTTATGTACTACTAAGAGGAGGCGGTTAACAAAGAGATCAATGAGGGCATTGTAGTGGTGCTAGTTTATTTGCGCTACTATGGGCATGGAAAGGAACCCAAAAATGGGTTAAGGCTAGGAGTTGGGACAACATTAATGATTGCAAAAATATCTCGAGGGCGTAGCAATGGCTGCAAATTAAATTATTAACTAACAAGTGGAGAAAAGGAACCAAGCATAAAAGAGAAGCCCAATAGGTCATTAACTATCTTAGTGAAATTTAGGTTGGTTGGAACGTGAAAAATATTCCCTTCAACTGACATGTTGCCTCTATCAAAGTCCCATGCATCATTCCAAATGTTGTATACGTTTGCTTGGGTTGTAGATGGACACGATGTCAAATATTTATGTAAAACATTTGGAGAAGGAATTAATACAAGTGTGACATGTGTTGTGCGGTGGGAGGTTAAGGATTAAACTTACCCAAATTTTTGTAGGCACACTCCATGGTTATACATTGCTAACATTAATATAACAACTATTGATCCTTGATTTCCATTTGCTTCTTGTGGGGTTGTCATTAATTTTTTATACGAATGTTCACTCACCTTCAAGCATAGGGTCACAACGTTGGTCTCCATCAAAATGTGTAGTGTTATTGTTGGTGGCACTACCAGAATGGGCATTAGAGTGAAATTCCTTGGATATTCTTGATTTGGACCTGAAGGAGGATGTTTTTGTCAAGCTATGCTCTGTGTTATTGGCTGTTATATGATAACACAATTGACACTTGGATGAATTGACATGGTATTTCAATAATGAAAATAAGTTGGGGCGTAATGATATGATTAAGTGCTCACCTTTCTTCAACCACTTGATGATATTTTTTATGGCTTTGGACACCCAATTAAGTGTCAACTTGGATTGAATGTTATCATAGTATGGACACTAAACTTCTTTAGTCCCACTAAAATTTCTCCAACCTCGTTTCATATCATTCCTTAAAAACTAAGGGGGTTGCCTCAAATGATTATTACACAATCAAAATAGTCAATTATCTCTTATCGGGAAGATCAAAGTTCAAGTGAAACTAGGTGTCATGCTTCTACCATATATCCTCCAAGTTGTTCTTTCAATGCTTGAAACCTAGCTCAAATAATGAGTCATCATAGCCAAGATGCTTGGTCAACTTAAGATAGGACCAAGAAGTCTCCAAAACCAAAATAATGCAATAATGATCGTGTTGAATCTAATCAGCATGACCAACCAACAACTCTATAACATGTACAATAATTCTAGGAGTAGTTAACAAAAAAGGAATGAAAAAATATGCATAGCCTCGATGCAAGTTTGTGCTACTTGGAGTAAGGAAGTAGGCATCATGGTCTCCAACTACAATGCCTTCGTCAAAACAACAATCAAGGCGATGATATTGAGGTGCCTATTATCAACCATGTAGTGGGCTAGATTTGGCATAGTGGTAATGAATAATAGTTAGAGAAGAATGCTAGTCAATTGGAAAGAAATCCACAAACACTTGGATTCATGAACTATGCACGTTAATTGTTTCCAAGAAAAACTAACCCAATTGGAGGTCTACACTTCATGAATGTACAAGAAACTATCATTAGCTTGTAAATTTGTAGAAAGTTGGCCTTGGCATGGGCATAAATGTGCTAGATTACAATGTCGATGATTTGATCAAGCCTTTTAGGAAGAGGGAGACACTTGGTTATGACGACAAGTGTTTCTAATGGTCTAAATTTTCACTATATGCCAATAAACTTAACAAATAACTATAAGGGTGATCTCTAGGTCATGCTAAAAAAGGTATATAATGTCGTCCCATTCGACCTCTCAATGTTCACCTAGTAGTGTAACATTGATGGAGTTGGGTTATATAGACATATCCTCATCATTTATTAATTGATGGTTAGGTGTTGTGCTAATGCTTATCTATTGCCTTTCAGATCAAGGTATCACTAACTTTGATATCTAGAAGCTCAAGGGTGTGGAAGAGGGCATTCAACTCCATGGGCATGCATGGGTGTGCTTGGGGGTTATCTACATCCAAATACTTGTTGAGGCTCATGGACCAATACTAGTGCTAATTGCATAGGGTGAAGGCAATTTCATAAGGGGCATCACCATTGGGATAGTTCAAGCGAGGTTCATAGGTAGACTTAGGGTCTTATATAATAGTTAAAGGAACCAATGACCATGTAACATAATTGTGCTAGTGGCATGGACTTGGGAAGTTCAATAACTTCATGAAGTGAAATCAAAATAGTGGGGTTGGATAACTGATAGCGATAGGATTTAGGAGATAAAGGGGGATCATGCGTATTGAAAATAATGGGTGTGTTGCACCATTAGGCAAGAAACCTTGAGAAAATATATAAACATGTAGAAGAGATAATCAAGGAAAATAAAGGGATCAATAGAATAAAAAGGAAAAGCACCATAATGACAAGGTACTACAAGTAATATGCCAACTTTAACTAGGGGAGGGGTTGAAGGGACATGAAATACATTGATATATGATGGAGAAGGTCAAGAGATCATTGCCAACTAATGCCCATAACTTTACATGCATGAACTAATACAATGCAATTGAGCTCATCTAACCCTAAAATATTAACTTATGTAGGGATGTTGTAGTGACATAATGCAATAAGAAGTGGGGTTCTTTACTCATGAATGGAAGTGCAATGCAATGCAACTGACATGCAAGGGAGTGGGGATGTTTTGCATATAAATGGGACTATGAGCTAATTTGACTACGTGATTAACATGGTAGGAGGTGGAGATGTTATGCTCATAAATGAAGGAGTAACTTAATTTGATAAAGAAATGCATATATATCGATAACAAGAGGGGTTGGGCCACTAAAGCCTAGCATTATCTAGTGTCACACGTGCCTATTGATGTGGTAATGGCTAAAGGGAATGGGATACTAAAGCCTAATGATAACTAATGCCATGCATGCAAGTTGATGTGAAAATAACTGGAAGGGTCAAACTATTAAAGCTTAACATGATCTCCAACTTCAAGAAAATGACCAAGGTTACAACAAAAGGGTAAGGGGGAAGTTGGCAATAGAAAATTGTGTTGRCAATCACTAATMTTTTGTAAAAAAATTGTTGGTGGTATATTTATAGGGAGTGTGCATTCACATTGCATACAATGTCTTCACCAACTAATATATGCAACTCAATAGAATTGTTAACCCATGCTTGTTGTTGTCTGGATGAGGGYAAAAAATGGTCAATGTTAATTGTATGGTGACACATGAGTTAACAATTCTCACATTAGTGTTCATGAGTTAGTTGTTTTGGGATAATCAAGGTCTAAAACATGTTGTGGGGAACATGGACCATGCATTGATAAGTAATATTTTGGTGCACTCAGGAGTGCAACAATTAACAAGGAGAATTATGCAGTGGTGTACAATGTGTTGTAGATGATGGACCCAATTAATGTTGTCTTGGTGCATGTCAGAGTGTACACTATAATTTCTTGAGAATTTAGGCTATGTCGTAGGTGGTTTGGAAAATGTGTGTTGCCTTAGTGTGTGCAAGGTTATGATAACCACCAGAATGATTATAGGAATATTGCTTCAACATTATAAAAAATAGTAGGTGGTGAATCCTTGTGTGTTATTAATGGAGAGTGCATCCTTGTAAGTTTTTGGTGGAGAATCAAATCTTAACCTTGTCATATAGTAAGATGACCATACTAAAATGGTTATATATATCGATAAGATATGAAGTCGCTCATTCAAAGATCCATCATACTCTAAGACCTTTGAAATGTATGTCATGGGTTGGGCCATATAGGTAAGGAATACTGCTAGCAAGTGGAAAAAGTGAGGCACATAAAATAATGAGGATGGTAGAGAAAATAAAGGAGTCATTCCCAAATTGATATATGACATTAAGGTAAAAAGAGTAGTGTGAACCCTCTTAGAAACTCTAAGCATGTCATATGGAGGGTTGTTTGAGGAGACATCCAAGACCTAACCATTTTTGAGCCAATGTTAGCTTCTAAGTGGGAAGTAGATGTGGGTAGGCAAGGTCCATATGAGCTTGTGGCATCTTGTTCTTCTAGCCATCAAATATAGTACTTTGTTGAAGCTACAAAGGGGTTTGGGTTGTTATGATGTTGATTAATAAATTGGGTATACATGTTCCTATGTCCTCAACCGCATAAGCAGTAGAGAACAAATCAATGTCATATGGACTAAACTAATTTGACAATAGAAACAATGTTTATGAGCACATGAGAACATGAATACTTAGGGAAGGGAAACATTATGGAGGAAACAAATGGGATATGTAAAATTTAACCAATAGAAATAATGTTTATGAGCACATGGGAACATGGATACTTAAGGAAGGGAAACATTATGGAGGAAACAAATGGGATATGTAAAATTAGATGTAAGACTTACATAGTTCATTACATAATTTTGATGCGAGAAATAATAATGCTAAAATAAACCTTTCATGAGAAAATGCTAATACTAAAGCATAATACATAGTAATTGGGGTGAGAATGCCTTAACAACTAGTTAGCAAGTGAATAATTATAGTAGTATAGTACTTGAATCTCACCCATATAAGAGTTGGTAGAAAGAAAATACATGGTTTGCTAGTAGAAAGAAAGGATGTGGTTTGCTTTGAGATATATGAGAATTTGATAGCCTCAATAGACTCTCTGCCCTTTTTAAACTCCTTGAAATTATGCAAGGAATTTGGATCTCTCTTCTTATCCTATGGGCTCTTAAATATGCTTTATGCAAACATATATTAATTCCCAATACTAAATTAAGAGTTGATTAATGATAGTTCTTATTCTCTTAGCTCTATTATTATAATCAATTCAAGATTAAGTGCTATAATTTGTTTTTTTTTGTCATCTTTGTTTTTATTTTTAGAATTTGGCTTCATTTTATTTTTGAGACTTGTAATGTGTTGTAGGAGTGTTAATAGCCTTATAATGAATCTCTAAATTTTATAGTAAATCATGGGTTAACTTTCTACTTATGTTGAATGCATCCCTTTAAATCTATTATATCATGCCTAAAATTGTTCTTTTTTCATTGAATGAAAACAAGACAAAATGTTTATCAAAAGAGATGGGACAATAGTAATATATCAATTTAGAAGACAAGGTAAACGATAATCCAATAGACTATACCTTCGCTAATTTTAAACAAAGAATTATAAAGACAAAATACAACTTACTTCCAATAATAACTAAACTCACCACTACACTATATAAGAACCCTCAAGTCAATGCATGCAAGCTCTAATTACATATTAATAAAATGGCACACTTGGGGTTGAAAATAAATCAACAAGCAAAGGTTCATCTGGGCATAATTTGATGGCTCCTCCCACATTATGGGTGGTTGAGAGAGGCCATAAGATGCTTTTCATCATACTCCTTGTGTTTAAACAAATTATGAACCTTCTATTTCATATCCATTTGGCCATTTACCTTGTTATTCTTTCTCCACAAATCCAAAGCATCATTGAGTCACGGGGGCTTCACCTTGTTGACCAATATCTTATCATGTTCATTCCTAAAGGGGGTTTTTAAATTGTGAAAAATAGAGTCAATATATTGTAGGTATTTGGGGGGCATGTGGGTATCGGGGAGTTTATAGGTATTGGGGAGTATAAAAAGGAGTATCTAGTAAAAATAGGAGTTTCTTTTATTAGAAAGATGTATTGGGAGGGGGGTTCAACAAAAGGATTTTCGGAGATATTTATCAATATCAAGTGAAATTAGGGGTATTCTTTAATATCCCACGAACGCAAGTGCTATATCTCAAGATCACTAAGTGAAGGCCCCGTGCATTGAGTCTATAGACTATCTCATTTCCTTAGACACAATTTTTGCATCCAATCCCTTTGTCTCTTCACTCTTTTTCCAACACTCCTTAACTCATCCATCAATGCTAGTTCTAAGGAATTGAAATTCATCATGGGAAGGTAAAACCCCACCTTGATCTTTGTTGCATTTTTAGCTTCGATCTTTGTGTATCCTTCCACACTAATAGTGGAACATTCTTCTCCTACATGTTTCACCTTTAGCAACATCATTGCCATAAAGTACTCCTTTACTTTCTCATTACTATTGGCCACACTTACTACTATGTATGATAGCATCAAATGCATTTGATGAATAATACCAACCTTGAATAGAATCATTCTTGGATTAGTGATAGAGATAATAGCTCCCATCCCCACAATTTCACTTTGAACAACTACATTCAACTATTTTGCTTATGTTACCAAGTTTCTTGGTGAATGCTCACACCACTCACTAGACTAGGTATGTTGTTGTATTCTCTATAGAAATAATTTCTTTTACAAAGTTCATATGAATCTCACCTTCCCCACTCCTCCTTTCTTCTTATTTCTCTTTCTTTCTTCATGCAATAAGGGAGTAAACATCATTGAAACAAGCCATGATACGAGCTTACCCAGATGTTGTCTATGCATGCAATAGGATGTTGTCTATGCATGCAATCTATTGCATGCTCATCCTTCTTTAATTTCTTGTCCCCACTATGTTGTATGCGAGTATTATCTTCATTTGTTCCCAAGATCTTCACCACTTCTTCAAACTTGCAACCAAATGGAACTTCTCCTTCATCCTCACTACCATTTCCATGCTCCACATGAGTAATCTATGTTGTGACATGTAACTCCATCATAGTTTCATGAGGCATGCAATCAATTGCATCCTTTTCATCTTCTTCACACTCCACGAAAGTTTCCACAACATTTTTTAGATGTAAATAGTAACATACTCCACAAATTCTTCATTCACACACTCAATTACATGCTTATCCACTACCACTTTGCACTTTTCCTAAAACACATCACCCTCTTATGGGTAGTAGTTAACTACTTGTGCTTCATCATATTCTTCTTTAACTTGGACCTCTTCTCCAATTTTCTCATTTTCAAGTCTTTCTTTTGCCTCTAATTCTTTCATCCTTCTCCTTATAGTCAATATCTTTTTCTTTCTATGTTGTTCTATTTCTCGCTCCTTGATTAATTTGCTTATGACTTGCATCTCTTCTCTTCTGGTGTCTTTTTTTCTCTGCTCAACCACCTCATTTTAAACTTGTAATTTAACTTTAGTTAGTGAATCTCTCTTTGGATTCTCAACAACTCACACTCTCTAAAGTTGTTCTCAATATGGCTATCTGTAGCTAATACATTATTTGCAGGTAAAACCAATGCATCTTTGTGCAATCTAATGCTCCTCCAAGCACACTAAGTTCTTCTTTCATCCCAAGTCTTTATTTTTACAAGCAAATCTCTAGTTGCCACCTTATAACAATGAATTTCTTCTCCGAGCCATCTTCTTCTCTAAAGTTTGAGTTGCTCTGATTCAAAATTGATGCAGATGGAGGGGGTGGGCCCAAAAGACAAACAATAATCTCACAGACCATGCATTTGTCAATTTCAAACAAAGAATTATAGAGACAAAATATGACTTGCTTAAAATAATAATCAAACTCACCATTACATTATACAATAACCCTTAGGTCAATGCATGCAACCTCTAATTATATATTAATAAAACAACACACCCAAAGGTGGAAATAATTCAACAAAAAAGGTTCATCTGAGCATAATATAATGGCTTCTCCCCACTTTACAACTAGAACCAACTCCTCAATGCTTCTTTGAGCCTCTATTGCCCTCCCCCGCTCTTCTTAGCCATCCTTGATTTATAATTTAAATCGATATTTAATTCCCTAATAGAAAGGTCGATGTTACACTTAACAAACTCCAGCAATACATCTTCATTGACACAAGGGTGTCTCATGTGTGCTTGAATTTGACATCAACATCAACAATTAGACTTCTCGCAGAGGCATGATGACACACACACACACACAATTCATTATTCAAACTTACCACATTATAGGTGGTTAAGAGAGGCCATATGATGCTCTGCATCATATATCTAAGCAAAATATATTATACATTTTGGTCTCTTTGTATACAACTTAAGTGGGCCTAATAGTTGAGAACATGTGTTTCCTTTTAAGAAGCCACAAGTTCAAATCCACAGAAAAATAGAGTATGTATACCTTCGTAAACTTTAACATTCAAATGCCAATAATATTTATAACTATATATGTCTTATATAATATATATAAATGTCAATAATATTTATAATTTATACCCAACTTAAATTTTCAATCTACTTTGTAAGATATGCACAACGTCAACTTCAGCAGTAGAAGATGTACACATATACATTTGACTTCTTTTAAATAATTAAATGTATATGCATCTTTCCTCCATATTCCCCTTGTCCTCTCTTAGCATGTTGTGCAAGTGGTATATAAATAATAAACAATCAACATGCAATATTTGCTGTATTAAAATAATTTATATTATCTTAAAATATAATTTCTTATCATGCGAAACTCCCACTTCCCATTTTGTTATAATCATGCATTTCACCATGACAAACCACCTATCATCTCATGTCATGCAGAGTGCATGATAACGAGGTCAATTATAGCAGATTCCAGAATAAACAATTTGCACTTGACATCAGCCCTTTTTGGCACCCATTTTAATGTTAGTTACACTGGTTTAATCGCCTCAAAGCTGTAAAATTAAAAAAATATTTAAGTGTTGCTTAAATTCAAAGCTTTTTTCGTGACTCGATGTAAGATAAGTTGGAGGTACTTGGACATCTTTTGACAATTTCAATATAATCCAAAACTGAGGGTCAGGCAGTTGGCACACTATATTTTTTGATTGGTACCTATTTTCGGTTGATCAGTAATCTATCTAATTTCACCAAATTCTTTGAATCACTCCATGAGAATATTCTGATCCTTGCAGCCTATGGGCACCTCTACACCAAAGAATCAAGTCTAGCCCTTCTTCACACGGCCGGCTGATTCCGACCCTTGAATTCTTTGACCTTGCATGTATAACTTCTCAAACAGCCATTCTTTCTTTCCTTTGAGTCCAAATTTTATGGGATGAAAAGTACTATACACACTACCCAATACAGAGTCCCTTTATAAGAAAAGATGAAGACTTAGGTAATATCCATTGGATCCGATCCGCTCCGTCGCCTCAGTTTTCTGCTCAGCACCATTCTGTGGATTTTTGCAAGGTAATACCGACATCACTTCTTCTCTATGTCCACTCCGTGGATCTCTGAGCTGACATGTGGCGGATTTCCGTTTGCAGGTCCATGCGATTTTTTCTCAACACAGGATGAGCTGGATAGATTGGGAGAGCGAGGCGTATCCCTCCAATGAAGACCTTCTCATGGTTCCTGTCTTTGCTCTTTTCTTCCCCTCAGTGCGATTCTTCCTTGACAGATTCATATTTGAGGTAATCATTATCAAAACCAAACTTGTTCTGTGTTTTTTTAATTTTTTTTTCTTTTTTTAATTATTCGCCTTCAAAAATCACAACCAGACTTTTGGCAAACATCTGTGAATTATCTTCTTGTTTTAAGCCATTGGGTGGCACCTACGAACAATATTTGGGCAACCCAGCCATAAAAAAAGTTTCCAACCTATTCAATGTAGGTTCGCACTTGTAACTCTCTGTGATTGGAACTATGATCTCGAAGGATGCTGTCCTTGTTGCCGCTAGAACCAATCTGTGATCCTAACCACTAGAACCAATCTGTTAACTGCATCCGAACAACTCCTGATAAGTCTTGCACCCAGTGCTTAATTTCAGAATATGTTTCAAAGTTGGGGTTGCCCTCTAGTAGAAGCTCTGGCTTTGATGGGTTTTCCCTTGCAATGTATTCGTACTAGACTTTGCCCCTTGTGTGACTAATCAAAAGATAAGTGTGTGATAAAGTATATCACACCCGTAATCAAATGGAAAACATGTATTTAATTTTCATATCTCCAAAATAAGAACAAGAACAAGAGAAAATAACAAAACATGTTACTGGAGTAATTTGAAAGGTCTCTTTTGTTGCATCAGTCAACTAGTTAACTGATATTTGCAGCTAATTACAGATGTGATAAACAAGCCAAGAAGGCCCCAGGGAGACGAATATGTTCCAAACCAAGGTTTTTCAAGTTTAACTTTGACAGTGCTGCCAATTGCAATGCAGGATCTGCATGCTGTGGAGGGCTCATTAGGAACAAGGAAGGAGAGATGATAGCGGTCTTCTCCCATAACTTTGGAGAAGCCACAAACAGCAGAGCTGAGGCTGAAGCCCTCTAACAAGGGCTTCAGGTAGCTACGAATGGCCTACGGGATCTTATAGGGGCTTTACATAGCCATGGTGTGGGCCATCCAACACTTGGGTGGAAGGCAATTCCTTCCTCTTGATGAAAGTGCTAAATACTGACCATGGAACCAAAAGCTTAAACTGGGCTATCAAAGCCTAAACTTAGTCCACATTCAAACTCATCTCTTTACCTCAGTTCCCCACGGGCTTCACCACATGGCAGGTCACCTTGTCAATGTCATCACAACCACATGCTCACCCAACCTATCTTTCACAGCACCTCAAGACATTAGGTTGGATAAGACGTGCATGATCCATATCGAGTTGGCAAGTCAACATTGGCCAATGGCTCTCAAAATGGATTCCGTAAAATTTTTAAAATCTTTATGAATTTAATATTTCAATGCGCATGTACTGTATGCAAGTTTTAGTGGTTTATTCTTTAATGCAAGCAATGCAATCATTCACATAGATACACAATACACAAAATGTTGTTAATTGAAGAACCCTCATTGGAAAGAAACTCCATAATGACATTAAGTAGTGTACTTTATATTACAATGCATACTCATCTCTCTTCACAATTGCACTTGGCGCTCTGGTTTTGGCGGTATTCCTTCAACAAAATTTGCACTAATTTGTAAAGGCCTTGGAACTTTTTATGGTTTTAGACTAGAGTATCACTCAACTATCCTACAATAGATGCCTACCATGAGCTAGCTGCTATCCTCCTAAAGGCTTTCAATTGGCTCCAACATTGCTGCTATCCTATCTAGGCTTTTAGCGGATCGCAAGTCAATGAAAATTGAATGATCCGGTGAATCCACTAATCATCTCCATCCTATTTTGCGCCATCCTCTTTGGATGCTTTGGCTCAAATAACTATTTGTAGATGAGGATCAATAATCCAACTCTTCCTTCTATCTTTGCTTCTCCCTAAGTAGGGCCGCTGTAAAATTTAGTTATGCCTCCTTCAAGAAGTCGTTATGTTCTATGTTCCTAAGTGCCTTCTAGGGCTTTTGTGACATTTTCCTAACTCCTCTGGCATCAATAGTTCAACTCCCTTTGTGACTTTGACAGATACATGCCAATCTTGTTCGTTTTCATGCCTTCTTGGGTTCTTGGTGGTTATGCTAATGTGGCATCCACATGTGCTAGCTTGGCTCTGTACTATACACGTGGTCCTATGTGATTCGCTTATCATCAATGATGGAAATGATATGGGTCTTTCTCCCTTGTTGAAAGCTCGACTAGGTTTTCCAGTTGTGAATGAGGGTTTTCTCCGCCATCACGTTGTAAGCAAAATTTTGGCCTCAAAAATCCATCTACCTCTTTCTCTGATTATTGGGTTTTCCACATCACGTTTTTTGGAACCCTATTTGTTAGCACAAAAACCTTGTGACAAAAGTCCCGTCCTCATCGCATTTTCTCCTGCTCCCTAAGCTTTCTTACCTAGGTTTTTTTCGACTCGACTCTTGCTAGAAAAGGTCCAGTTGCGTGTTTCCTAGTCCGTTCATTTCTTCCTTCTCTTGGTGGAACAATTTGTCCTTGCTCAACGGATGGGATTTTCCTTTGCTTAGCGCTAGTAGGTTGAGCTACTAGCTTGTTTAGCTAAGCACTAGTCAACTTTCTCTTTCCTAAGAACAATTGCTCCTTTGCTTGGTGGGTTCATACTTAGCCATTTCAACAATGCCACCCTTTGCTCAACAATCTCCTTGCTCAGTCTTAGTCTTGACTCTTACCTTTGCTTGACACTTGAGATATGCCTTTGCTCGACATTTGGTATTGGCCTTTGTTTGCCAATTGGGAAAAATCTTGGCTTGACATTTGGCTCTTAGGTCTAGGCATGAGGAAGATGTGGATGGAAACTCCTATGATGCTTGTTATATTTTCGGGCTACTTCAAAAGTATTTACACCATGTTTGGGGTGCTTCATGAGATTTGGGGTACATGGTGTATGTTCAGCCCCTGGATGGTTCGAGATGGATTGTAGCACGAGAGAAGCTCTGTGATGGATTGTGTTACTGCTCAAACTCTCGCTAAGGGAAAGTCCCACCCCGTGAAAGAGAGCTTGGGGCAACGAATAGGCAAGCCACCCACTGTCACCTCAGTGGCCTTGCCTCTACACTTTAAGGCTAGGGTTGCTAACCTAAGGAGGGTTTTCCTAGGGGGGTCAAAACTAAGTCCTATCGTTGTATCTGAAAGGGGAGGTTCAGGACTTGGTTTGACTTCAATTTTCTATCTTCTCTTAGGGGTAAAGTGCATCAAGTACGAGAGAAAGGAAACCAACGAGCTCAAAAAAATATGACTTAGATAACAAAGCTCAATTGAAAAGTGCTTGGAAAGTAAAATTTTTGCGTTGAATCCAAAACATCAATGTATCAAAACCATGTACCATTCATCATTTACCATTTATCGATCATCCATATATCAACAAATTAAATGCCAATGTTTAACCAGTGAAAGAAAGCAAATTATGTGCTAATGATAATGATCATGTGCAAAAGAACTTAGGTGATGAAATACTTCTTCTAGTACACCACTAGGAAAGAGGGATAATATTCATCTGTTGATCTATTAGCATCGGACATGTACTTCCACATAGGCTCGGTGTCTAGCATGTGGAAGTCGTCCTTGTAACCTCTCAGAAAACCTTAGGAAATTCACTTTATGAACATTAATTAAAGTGAATGACCTTTTTAATTAATGTAAGATTAATTAAGTTAAATGCCTAAGTATTTGGCATTAGTAACTTAAGTGAGTTGATTAAGTCCTAACCGTTAGATCTAAAGTGAACGTGAGATTAGATCTCAATCGTTGATCACTTTAGAGGAGATCTAGGGTTTTAGACCTAGGGTTAACTCAATGTAATAAAAGGAAGCCTAGGTGAGAGGATGACACACACAAATAGAGAGTGAGGAGATCTCATTGAGTGGGTGAAGAGAGTTCATCCAAGTGTGAGTGGGCAGGGCCGATGAAAGGTGCAAAGGGGTAGCAAGGGAGATAGTAGCCAGGTGGGCTAGGTTATTGCTGCATTCTATTCCTTTGATGGGCCATTATCCCAGGACAAGAGCCTGAGATTTTTATTAATAAAATCAAACTCAGATCTGGTTTTCCCTTCTGGGTTTTTCCACGGGTGTTTACCCAAAATATCTTGTCCAATGTGTTGATTTCAGTTTTTATGCTTTTGTTGATTTTCGTTAAGTAACCTAGCTGTGCTGTTAATAATAAAGTGATTTTATTCGGAGTTAATGGTTGGGTTCTAGGTTCAGGTAAATTAACATGGTATCAGAGTTGAGACTCTGAGGAAGCCAGGTTGCACAAGGTGAAGATTATTTGCGGCGGGATTTTTTTTTATTTGCAAGGGCAAAAGAAAGCAAGAACCCAGAAATTAAAAAAAAGGGTAAATAAAAAAGGAGGTTGTATAGCCGTACGTCGTATGGGTCGTACGACATACAGATTAGCTGTTGTGTTGGATAAAACAGTAGCAGCGAGAGTGGATCGGGTCGGAAATTGGCTGCAGAGAAGAATCGACTGAGACGGCTGAGTGATCGAGCGATTGGAGTTGAGGAAAGATCGACTTAGCAGACCGAGGTGTTGCTGCTGAACTAACCACGTGTACAGAGCCGTCAGGCTGTGATTGGGCGTGCTGAGCCACAAAGGAGGCATCGATCCACGTGAGGTTGGTAGCAGAGGACGTGGAGACTGCACAAGCCCTTGTATTGGTAAATTGCAGTGAGAGTGGATGAGATTTGTGTGTGGAGCCAACATAGGTAAGACTGTCAACAGAAGTAGAAGCGGACCGAGGAGAGGCGACTGCCATAATAGCCACCGGTGATAGTGGCTGAGTGAAGATCGGGTGAGCGGGCTAGCCAAAGCAACCGGCAACAAGGGAGCTTGCATAGGGCTGAGATTTGATGGCCAAACGCAGAGGACGACCAACAAAGAAAAGAGGATGTGAGGTCGTGGCAATTGCCAAGTAAGGAGTCGTCGGTGCTAGGTCGCAGACTGATCAAGCCAACGAAAGAGGGTGGCAGCTAGAGAAGGGGAAACCATTGATAGTGTGAGACAACCGTTGGGAGGGTAGAACAAGCCGCCCAACAGTAGCCCAACAGGGGCCACAAGGCCGAGACAACCATTGGGTAGCCTCGGGTAGCGGGAAGGTTTGCCGAGCAACAGGTTGAGATAGCTAGGTAGCACGCAAAAAAGACTCGCGCAGCCCAAAAAAGAAGCCGGGCAGAAGGTTGCGGGCAACCTCGGGCAAGGATTGGGGCAGTGGGCAGCATGATCGGGTAGTAGGTTCGGGCAACAAATTATTGAGTTTTAAGCAGGTTGTGGAGATGGCCGCATCCGGTTTGTTGTTTGAAGACAGGTTGGAAGGGGTGTTCAACTATAGTCCGTGGAAGGAGAGAGGATCATGTTGGTGTTGATGGAGAATGATATTTGGGAGTTTTCCAACTCCATTGTGTTCCCACCAACGGATCGAAAAGATCTAGTCGCCCATAAGCCAAAGGATGTTAAAGCCAGAAGGATTATCCTAGATGGAGTGAAGGATCATTTGATCCCTCATTTATCGGGAGAGATGACTGCCGGAGACATGTGGGAGGCTCTGAAGAGCTTGTTTCAGAGCAAGAACGAGAATCGCAAGATGGTGCTAAGAGAGAAGCTCAGGGATACGAAGATGATAGGATCAAATACAGTGACAACTTATCTCACTCGGATCCGACAAGTTCAAGATAAATTGGCTGCAATCGGGGAAGCAGTGGATGATTCAGAGTTGGTGAGGACGACACTCAAAGGCTTCACGAAGGAGTGGAAACCGTTCATTAAAGGGATTGTGGCATGAGAGAAGCTCCCTAATTGGTCAAGGTTGTGGGATGACTTCGTTCAGGAGGAACTTTAGGATGAAGAGCTGAATGGAGGTAGGTACAAGAATGATGATGAGAACGTTGCTCTTGCCAGCTAGATAAAGAAGGGCAAGTTCAAGAAGATTGCCAGCAAAGAGTTTACCTCTCAAGACGGCAAGAAGAAGAAGGACATGAGCAAAGTCAAGTGCTTTGCAAGTCACAAGTTTGGGCACTATGCAGGTCATTGTCTGAACAAGAAGAAGGGTGGAAACGAGATGCAACCATAGTTAGCTACGTTGGCAAAGGCTCAAGATGAGTTTGCCAAGAAGTTTGAACAATCAAAGCTCTTACTTGTTTTCCGGACTACCTTGGGCACCATATCAACTGGTGCATGGTTAATAGATAGTGGAGCCACATGTCATATGACAGGAGCACAAGAGTTGTTCGAGAGATTCACAGAGTCTGACTAAGATATGTATGTGGAACTTGGTATGGGGACCAAGCATGCAGTGAAGGGATCTAGAATAGTGCCATTCCGAATGGAGTTAGGAGGTGTGTTGAGAGTGACAAATGTGGTATGGGTTCCAGAACTTGGGAGGAGTGTGCTCTTAGTCTCAATGATTGAGAAGAAGGGGTTTGACGTATTGTTCCGGAATGGGTAGGCATTGATCAAGCTCAGAGAATCTAGCTTAGACACAACAAGTGTTCTGGGAGTTAGAGAGAGCAACTTGTATAGGCTAAAGGGCCAGCCTAGGCGAGCTATGGCAAGCAACAAAGTGACATAGGACAAGGAGCAGGTAGCTTCGAAGGTTGAGCAACTTAGAGGGAGTCAACCTTGAGGTTTAGGTGGGAAGAAGCATCCTTCCAAGTTTGTCCAGAAGCAATCATGGTATAAGATGACCATGTAGGATGCTCAGGAGCAGGAGGCTTCTAGGAGCATGATTAGAGGAAAGTCTTTGAAGACAGGCTCGAGCAAGATAGTAGGGATAGCTTTCATGTCAGAGGGGGCAACCAATCAGGTGGATTGGAGAGCAGGCATGGTAGCTGATTTGATAGCGAAGATAGAGCTACCTCCAGGTGGTAGAAGTACCTTCCTCGCTAAGAGGGAGTGTTGATGTATTAGCATCGGACATGTACTTCCACATAGGCTCGGTGTCTAGCATGTGGAAGTCGTCTTTGTAACCTCTCAGAAAACCTTAGGAAATTCACTTTATGAACATTAATTAAAGTGAATGACCTTTTTAATTAATGTGAGATTAATTAAGTTAAATGCCTAAGTATTTAGCATTAGTAACTTAAGAGAGTTGATTAAGTCCTAGCCATTAGATCTAAAGTGAACGTGAGATTAGATCTCAGTCGTTGATCACTTTAGAGGAGATCTAGGGTTTTGGACTTAGGGTTAACTCAATGTAATAAAAGTCAGCCTAGGTGAGAGGATGACACACACACATAAAGAGTGAGGAGATCTCATTGAGTGGGTGAAGAGAGTTSATCCAAGTGTGAGTGGGCAGGGTCGAGGAAAGGTGCAAAGGGGCAGCAAGGGAGATAGCAGCCAGGTGGGCTAGGTTATTGCTGCATTGTATTCCTCTCATGGGTCATTATTCCAGGACGGGAGCCCAAATTTTTTATTAATAAAATCAAACTCAGATTTGGTTTTCCCTTTGGGTTTTTTCCAGTGGTGTTTACCCAAAATATCTTGTGCAATGTGTTGGTTTCAGTTTTTATGCTTCCGCTGATTTTCATTAAGTAACCTAACTGTGCTGTTAATAATAAAGTGATTTTATTCGGAGYTAATGGTTGGGTGCTAGGTTAAGGTAAATTAACATCATCAAGTGAGCATTTAAACCATAGACCAACATCCAAGTCAGTGCAATTATGAAGTACTTTAAAGTTTAAACAAGTGGCACAGTAATCAATGAGAAGATTCACGTTGTTATAGGTGCAACAAATGTGTATCATAGACAATGTCAATAACCCATGAATGTAATCAAGCAGTAAATATTGCAAAGGAAATATCTCAATGTATGATGTGACGGCAAAATGCTCCGACAGTTATGTATTGATATAGGACAGCAAAGTTTGATGAGCAGATACACATTAAACCTTTTCTCAGATTTGTGCCGAACAATAACTTTGAACCACTTATAACAGATTTTGCATCAAATTCTTATCACAATGTGAAGTCACAAGTGCTTGTTCATAAGACTCACAAATACGACTTTGATCAGCAATGTAGACCTGTGTGTTCAAGCATGCATCACCAATATTAAATGACACTCTAACTGTGAATTTAGACAATGAAATCAATCATGAAAGATGCAACGGTATGTGCCTTTGAGGGGTCGTTGGCATATGTTTAACATCGATCTGCTAGCATGGGAAATATGAAGCACCAGAACACCAAAACGCTGCCCAAATGACCACTATATCATCATCATACTTGCACTGTATATTCTGCAGTTTATGACAGTTAATGGAAGAGACTTCAGACAGTAACCAAGAGACAATGTTAAGCAGTCTAACAAAGTTGTTGGAGCCCCTTTAATGTTGTTTAGTCACCAGAGATAAAGTAGATCAATAATGTCCTAAAACGTTAGCAAGTGAAGGAGTTGTCTAGCATCACAACATAATATATCTCTGCAGTTTTTTGAACAGCACAAGTAATCCCTGAACAGTAGTGAAAGAGAGACACCATTTGGCAAACTTAAGAGGTCGTTGAACCCTCCAATGCATCGATTAGTTGCCGAGGATAGTTTGGAGCAAGAAACATTCACAACGTTGCTCAGAAATGGTGTGATAAATGAAACATTGCAAACCCTCATTCATACATGTATTCAGTAAATTAACCAGAGAAAGGACAGCATTAAATGAAATCGTTATGCTCATTCCATCATTGTTTTATCATGTGTGAATGCAATAACCAAGATGATTACCTCTACATTGAAAGAATCAATGATCAATGGTTCTAGTTCAGGTTTGATACCATTCGTTCCACGCAATAAACTTAGGGCATCCACAATAGTTAGGTTCGTTTTAAACTCAAAGATGCCTGATATGAACTCACTAAAAGCAATCAAGCAAAGGAACTGAAAGTTGTGATGAAGAACAATGTATATGAATGCAAGCATTGCAAGATCCAAAACTAGAGGTTCTCCCAGATGGAGGGAGAAGACAATGATAATTACTTGTTCCAGTAAACTAGACATACCTCTACATGAGTCATTATATCATCCGCAATATCCATGGGTTGGAGTTCTACATCAGATGAATGCAAACACTGTTCTCCAGAGCAATTGAACAAAGAGCGTATGAAGAGCAACCTCAAGGCTTTGAGGCATACCAGAAAGAGACCTTTGTATGCAGATGGAAGAAGACAACTTGGTGGAGAACCTCCAATGCACAGCAGAAGCGTGATGAAGACTTTCTATAACAGAGATATTGTATTAGAATGGTTACTCAAAAGCTCAGGATGATGGATCGTTGATCCATAACAAACTCTCATGATGGTCGAAGAAGTTCTAGTTTGACCCTTGCCACGATGTTGTGAGCTAGTTTTGATAAACTTGTAACTACCTTGCTCACATATGGTAAGGCTTTGTAGTTGATGTGAGCTAGCCTTCTATGCCAAAGTTCCAAGGACTTTCAGTAGAATGAGTTAAGGCTACATCTGAGTGACCCTTTAACTTGTACAAACCACCTTCTTCTATTCCAATAGCAATTGCATCTTCTATAGTTTTTCCTTTAGACCACATAAGAACTTTACCATCTATGAATGCAACCTTGAAACCTTTCTTATCTAGAGCAAAAATAGAAAGTATGTTCTTTTTCAAACCTGGTACATAGAGTACATCCTTCATTCTCATCGGAGTTCCTGAATCAAGTTTGTAGGTGGCTTCTCCCAATCCTTTGATTGGGTACTGATAATCATCTCCAAGTGAAACTTTCTGGGAGGAGTTTTTCTCTACAAGACTGGAGAGAATGTTCTTTTGACCTGTCATGTGTTTAGAGGCAACACTATCTATGAGCCAAGTATCCTTTCCAGGTGTCACAGATCTCAAGAGAGCGGAAAACAAAACATATTCTTCAATCTCTTCTTTAGCTAACTTCTTGGGTGGCTCAACATCTTCAACTGCATGGGCATGATGTCTTTTGTTATTTCTCCTCTTGTATTCTTCCCTTTTGGCAGGACAATTCTTAGCAATGTGTCCAGTCTTATCACAATGATAACACTAATAGGAGGAGAAATATTTTTGCCTTCTTTGACCGTTATGATATTTCTGGAATCTCTTTGGAGAGTGAGACTCTTTATGAAAGTGAGTYTGCTTTTGAAAATGAGTCTTTCCCTTTCCACCCTTAGCATGAGCAGCCARGGCTTGATCTTCATCTCTTATTAGAATGGCTTCTCAGTTAGCCACTCTTGCTTCTTCTTGAACACATTCTTCCCATAAACTATCAAATTGGAGATTCTCTTTTCTTGCACAAATAGTTTGGATAAAGGCATCCCAAGTTCTTGTGAGACCATTAAGAGTTGTCATCACGAGTTCATCTTCATCTATCTTGTCTCCAATTGCCTCTAACTGTTCCTTGAATTGAGAAACCCTAGATAAATAGTCTTGAACTGTTTCTCCTTTTTGCATTCTTGTATTCTTGAGTTGGGTTCTCAAGTTCATCTTCCGGTTGATGTTCCTTCCTTCATACATTTTGGTTAGGGCATCAAACATATCTTTTGGAGTATTCTTAGAAGACACTTGAGGGATCAAGTGGTCTTTAATAGAATCTGCAATTATTCTTTTAGCCCTAGTCATATCCTTCTTGTACTTCTCTTTGGCTTCATTTTCTTCAGGGTCCGGTACATTTTCTTTTATGAATTTTGCAAGGTCATTCTCTTCAAGAATGATTCCAATTCTGTACTTCCAGTCACGAAAATTTTCCACACCTTCTAACTTGTCAACAAGCTTGGTGCTTGCAGACATCTTGACCTGGAGCTAAGAAAATGATCAGAAAATGAAACAGAACTTACCAAGAGATGCACTGGACTGAGGCGAGTTTGCTGGATCAAACTGTTTCTGAAAATTCCAAGTTTTACCCCTTGAAACTTGACCTGCACAATTCTGGATTGTTACTGGTTCTGGTTTCCTGGTACTAGTCAAAACTAGGGTTTGACTTTCTGGAGAATCCAACCACTGAAAAGGTTCGCTCAAGCAACCAAAAGATGCGTCAGGGCAAGGCTCACTTCCCAAGGTGGTCTTTGGTCAAAAATTCGTCTTCAGTAAAAATCCCTAATTTCCATGTACGACAACAGAAACGTCTAGATATCCAGTGAAGGATGCTCTATTCAGTCTAGCTCTAATACCATGTTAAGTTTTTGCTGTTGTTATTAGGTTATTTTCAAATTTCATGAGCATTCTATGCATTTCCAAAACAACAATATAAAGAGGATCACTGAAAGAAACACAATCACAAGGTACACATCATTTTATCCTGGGAAACCCTCATGGGGAAGAAAACCCAACAAAACTTCCTCATTAATAGATTGCCAGTACAATGCCAAGACTAAGACCAAAACACCAAAGACGGACCAAGACCAAGCATGTGCCTCTCTTCTCCTTCATTAGACTTCTTCCTGCAACTGCAACTGTCTTCAAGATATGTGCACTAGATGAGTGAGTGAGTTCAAATGAGACACCATCCTCACATATAAATACAAGTTGTGAGGTGGCACTAGGATTGCGACTCTTCACTTGGTGGAGCCGACTTCTCCTAGAAGTGGCTAAAACCACTTTACAATTACTAGGGGCCGACTTTACAAATACCACCATACAAATACATGTTGACCAATCCACAAAAGGAGATTTGATCTTATACAAGACCCGACTTGATCAATCTACAAAAGGGGATTTGATCTATACAATAATGACTCAAATATAAGTTGAATATTTGTTAAATTTATATGCAGCAGCGAGAGCCATTCTCTTGGAGGATGGCCAAGTCCCTAGATATGTCTAGGGCCCCTGGACAGGGTCCAGGGTACCCATGCCTGGGGCATGGGTTCCTTGGTCTGGGACCAAGCACTTTTGAAG
>SNQJ01S0044869.1:8044-29618 GCA_010110895.2 Picea sitchensis
GGATCAACGACGCTCACGCAGCCCTATCCTTCTCAGTTGCCCTGCGTTTAGCCAGCGTGGGCCCTTCTCTCGTCATATCATCCTCCATAATCACCTTTCTCCTGCTGTCGTGTGTCACCCATCCTCCTCCGATCCTTGGTCCGCGTGGTCCACCTCTCTTCTCATCATCCACTTGTCATTTTCCACGTGTCCCGCTCCTTTCCACGTCAGCCTCTCACCAAAAGGTGAGTTCATTATCTCCCATATTCCTCCCTTCCACCTGATGTCTTCCGCCATGAATCATCCTCTGTCACCCTTCTCACACCTCGCCACTTCTTCCACGCCCTCATAATCCGACGCCATCACTCCTATCATGCGCCCCATTCTCCACGCTGGCCTCTATGCCTATCCCTCAAGCCATTCAGTTATTCCAGGTGGCAGCGTGAGAAGTCTTCCACATCCCAAAGTGCTGAGTTGGCCAGATCGTCCTCGATCCCAAGAAAGAAGTTATTGAAGTGGTTGGTGGTGGTTAGACATTGTTTCCGTCATAATGGAAAAGTCCTGCAATGAATTAAAAGCACGTCGATTCGTCGATGAAACTTTCAGAAGATCGATCGTGTCTACCATAAGTTGCACGACTATTCAAAGATTGCGGCTGCAGAGTGTCAGAGGCCATGCAGACGCAAAGCCTTCAATACAGTATCTTGGTTCTGCTGTTGTTGTTGTTTTGAGTATATGTATGAATTTTTGCCATTTTTGTATCTATCGATGGTAGAGCTAAGCTCCCGATTGTAAAGTTTCAGCAAATATTCTGGTTTCCTGGTTATGCCTCTGTGTTTGAGATTTCTTGGTTTATAACAAATAGTTTTCTTTTTCCATCTATGTTTCGTCTCGTGCCGGGGGATTCACAGTCGAACGATTCGCGTGAATTGTTGCATTTATGTTATGATCAAGGATTTGTCGTGACATTTTTGTATTCTCTGGTTTTCTATGTTTGAATATAAAAGGACTTTCTATTCGAATGCTTTCTCCTCCAGTCTGTTACGAACTTGATGTCTGTGATAAACTTTCGCACTCTTCTTAAGCAAGTCTTCCACTTACTCACCCTTTTACTGCAACTCATTGTTTGGAGTTTATCAAGACCTCACTCGTTCAAGCATGCCTGGCCTAGTTTCTGAGTTGAGATGATATTGTTCAGATTTTCCTTCCATTTGATCACCCCCTTTAAAAAAATCGTGACATTAAACTGATGGGCGTCGGGCTCTTCTCCTGCAAGCAATCCAGGAGTGACCTCCGGCTCCAACAGGTGGGGACAATACTAACTTGAGTCTTCAATTCCAATCAGAGCAAAGAAAAAAAGTAGGTTATTGGCTTTGGTACAAAGGGGTACAATGGAGGTCTTGGGCACCACCATAGATCTCTCGTATGAAAAATCTTGAGATGGCTCATAGGTAGGAGGATTTTCCCTGAATTATGTGAATGTAACAAATTCTATTTACCATAAAGGAGTTCAGTCTGAAGTTTCATTGCGAGGTTATGGAGGCAAAAATAGAACTCTTCCTTCAATCTAAGGAGGACCTCGAGGTATAGATGAAGCTATGTGTGACTTTCCTGGTAGAGAACTTGTTTTTTAGGAGGATATGGATTCTATCACCGGTTTCATTGGTGCATGCTTAATTCAAGATTTAATGTGTGGTTATCCCTAGGGTTTGCAGTTAGATTCTCAGAATCCCATGGGTGCGGATCCTTATAATCATCTGGAAAGGAATAGTCTAAATGTATCATCTATAAAAAAATCTGAAAGGGTTGGTCCCTACAAGCACTGGAAGTGTGTTAAGAACTGAAATGAGCCTGTAAATGTGGTACTATGGGACAAAGTGACGATGCATGAGGTCTTGGACATGGTGGGATTGGAAATTGTAGGTAGAATCCATGGGAGGAGAATGAGTGAGAGAAGCTTCAAGGAGTGGTCGACTGGGAATTTGGAGCCTTACTTCCGTTATTTGCCAAAATGTTTTATCCTGGCTTGAGGTTGGTTAGCGATTATAATGTGCACAAGGTTGGTTGGAAATTATAATGTGCACACCATATGATGTAAAAAAGATATTAATCATTAATAAGAAGTGGGGAGTGGATCCTATATTCCTAAAATGGTGGTCTCCAGAGTTCGATGCGAAGTTAGAAAGGATGGATTGTGTCCCGATATGTGTTTATTTTCCTAGTATACCAATAATTTTCTAGTTAGAATAGGTGTTTAATGCCATTGGTAATACACTGGGATTTTATTATGAAGTTGATTGCTCTTTTTGAACTTTGGGATTCTTAAAATTGGCTAGAATGTTGGTTGGAGTGGATATGAGAATGGGTTTGATGGAAAGGATCTCTTTGAGAAAGGGTAATTTGGAAGTTGAACAATTAATTGACTATGAAAGGGTGCCTTTAAGGTGTACATTATGTAATTTATATCAACATATAACAATAGGATGCAATCAACCCAACTAGATAAAACACCAAACCAACAAGAATCTTGGGGCCAAGGGATCCAAACATTATTTAGAAAAAAGAGATGAAAATTTAGTTGTTAAATAGGTAGATTTGATTTCCTCACCTACTAGAAGATTTAGAGACACTTTGAAGGTATCAAAGTAGGCATGTTAGACGCAGACCCATTTTTGGGAAAAGGCTATTTTTGGGAAGAGAAACATGAAGGGAAGAAAGGACAGCTGGAAGGAAAAGCAGCACGTGCGAGGGAAGCATGTGAGGCGCGCATGCAAGGGAGACCTAACTACATTAGGGTTAGGGTTTTTGCAATATATTGTAATGGATGATGAGCCAAGAGGGGGGATACAAGTAGTACTTAGGAGGTCTAGAAAGGGGATGAGGGAGGACCTGAAGGGGTACCTGAGTTGGATAGATACTTAAAGAGATCAATAGTATCTAGGAGGTAGAGAGAGTCTGGAAGTTGTAAGGCTTGTAAGAACTGCAACATTTCATAATATGGTGAGCTATCGAAGATTGGAGAAACCCGATCTTGAGGGTTAGATCATAGGATGAGGAGCCTGGTGCGATCTAGTCAGCCTCACATGGATCATGAAGCATATTAATATTGTAAGATCCAAGACTGTAAACGCATGTGGAACGACATATTGCTAAGACATAATAAAGAGATTGAGAGTCGAATCTTTGTGTATGTAGCCCAGGAAGGGGTGAACCATGATAAATCTCGTGTTATGTGATTGAATGTATGCATCCCTATTGTCATTAAGAATTAAATGTTAGATGAATGAATGAAGAAACTAGTTAGATATGATACTCTACATGCATGAATAAGAATGAATGTTTTAATAAAAAGGTCAGACTAAATAAATAAAGATCACAAGATACAACCACAGATCTCCACTCATTTCCAGGCTGTAAAAATTTGAGTATTGTAGCCACCCATAGAGTTATCTCGGGTGATACTGCGCGGTACACCCTGTGTGTTGCATTGTCTTCTGGTTTACCATGGGGGCCGTTAGTTTTAGAGGGATTTTGTTGGAAGCTTGTTAAATATGAACTGGGGTCACTTATGATGGTAAGGTAAGATCAAAGTAGATAAATGATAAAGTAGAATAGATATCCAACAAATGGTTCTGTTGCCAGTTGGAGAAATATGGGACTAAGTGAACGAGATCTGCTGAAGAAGTGTAAAAAGAATGCCAGATCTGACGACCAAACGTTAAGAGAATGAGAATCTAAAAGAGGATGTTGAGACTATGGAAACCAAAAAAGGTAGAGATAGAGAGCTCAATGAAAAAAAAAGAGATGGAGTTTGCGTAGAAAGATAACAGAAACATGAAGTTAACACCGTGTAAATATATGGACAAGTACGTATTCAATGACTTGCATGAAGTATTTTTCTATTATTTCTCGCATGTGTTGCAAGAGTGGATATTAAGGTTGAAAGAAAACCATCCTACAAATCAGATTAGACAACTAGAGTGGAATCTTGTAGAGATCACGCAGTTACAACAAGTTGACAATAAATTTACGTGTGTAGTAGATTTTTGGTTAGACAACATTGTTGCAGAGTTTATCACATAATTTGTAGTAGATACGATGAATTCTTACATCGCAACAGAGAAAGAGTTATTGAATGGAACTCGAGGTAGGTATATCATATCACTATATACTTCCATCAAGATATTACTATATAACAAAGGTGTAATGACAATGGCCTCAGAAAACTAAACTTCTCTGCATGCATGGGGGAAGGGGGGAAGAACTGATAGGAGAAGGATAAATGGAGGGAGAAATGGATAAAGGAAAGAAGGGGGAGGCCTTGGACCTAATCATGATGGAGGAAGACCAGATCAAGCAGATCATGGAAACAACTCGAAGAATACACAGTGGAGTACCCTACCAATATAAGATGAACACAAAGAAGAGAGCCATAGCCGCGAGGGAGAGCTTGGCTAGTGATGAAGAAGAGGTAGAGGATCTCTGGGCTATGGAGCAGATTGAGGAAATCATGCATGTGACATATGAAAGGAATACAAGAGGTCCAAGAGCAGGAACAAAATACAACACTCCTATCCATATCAGTGTCACTGTGGAACCCATAAAACCATGGGTGACTAATACACCAATAAGAACACCATAATTTAGACAACCAAATTTTGGTAGAAGGAAGACAGTAGGAGGTACATCTACATAAGGAAGAACAACTGGGGGAGCTAGTTTAGGAAGCATTACTCAAGTATCTACACCGCGCGAAGGTAGTAGTTCAACATTCAAGATGGCAGGACATGATCCCACCATCAAGTTACCATAATTCAAAGGAGAGGCGTTGAAGGACCCTGATAAGAACTTGTTCATTTGTGAAAATATTTGGGAAGAAAAACAAATCATGGATGAGGAAACTAAACTTGCATAGTTAACCATCATGCTAAGATATTGCACACTGGATTGGTACATGAGCTTAGCTACAAACAGTCCACTAGGGACAACCAGAATGATTGGAGATATAAAAAATCTATTGATAAATGAATTCTAGAAGCCTAGCTCAGAGGATCAATACATGAATGAGATGATAGAGATTAAACAAAAACCATGAGAATCTGTGTGGGAGATTGACCAAAGATTCAAACGATTGAAGGGAAATCTAAAGTATGTCATGACAAATATGAAACATAGGCATTTGTTTGTCAATTCACTGCTCCCACAC
The DNA here is from genome assembly GCA_010110895.2 of Picea sitchensis. Lineage (NCBI taxonomy): Eukaryota > Viridiplantae > Streptophyta > Pinopsida > Pinales > Pinaceae > Picea > Picea sitchensis. The sequence goes on from SNQJ01S0044869.1 coordinate 13,230, forward strand.
TTGAAATACCCCTTGCGACAATAGAAGTTTCAAACCCAGGTAGAGGCTCTGTAGGAAGCCCTACAATCGGAAGAGAACCAATATTAGAAGACAGATCCAACCATAGAGGAGCTAAAGGAGGATCTAAAGAACTTAAAATTTCAGCTAAACCAGAACATGGGTAAGGACAAATGAGAATCCATTTGGTGTACCACATGTAGTACACAAGGACACCATAAGAATGAATTCCCAATAGTCACACAATACATGGAAACAAGAATACCAAACCCTTTGCCAACAGGGGGACTATGGTGTGAGTTCTATAAGAAACAAGGACATGATCCATATCACTGTCCAATGATGTAGATATACTAGACAGTACCTAAGATTTCATATTGAAACTTTTGCAAGTCAGTAGGCCATGATGAAAAAAATTGCAGGACCATGGACCTGATGAGGGAAAGAACATCAAATGCTTACAGGGTGTAGGAAAAATGATGACCAAGCAAGCTGCACCACAGTTTAACCAAGTACCATCCCCATATAACACTATGCAACAACACTATAACACTGTGGAACAAAAATATAACACTGCGTAGCCACAGTACAATATCGGGCAACCACTCTATAATGATGTGGAGTATAACCAAACACCCCAATACAACACACCACAATGAGATCGATCTGGCTACAGAGGTAGAGGAAGAGGAAGAGGAGGCTTTGGAAGAGGCAGGGGACCAGTGGTATGCCACAACTGTCAACAACCAAAACACTATGCAAGAGAGTGTCCACTTCCACCTGCGACAGGTATGTATTGTCGTGCATCAGAGCATGACACAAAAGACTGCCCCACACTATTGGGGAAGATCCAAGAAAAGAGAAATCAGAACAATCAAAATGTTCAATGGATTTTGGTGGAAGCAAGAGGTGGCGGAAGATATATCAACGTGGTTACGCATGGAATAGCTAAGATAGGAAATGATGCAGTAAGACAAGATCCAACACAACACCAATGGATGAAGAAGAATGTTGAATCGCAGAATTAGTTTGATGCATAGAACAAAAAATGAGATATTCAAGTAGGCCAGACAAGAATTCTTGAAGCCATACATTGCATCGACATCAACTGTGCAACATACTCAAAAATTACCAACGTACTAGATGCCTCCATCGCTAGATCACACTAATGAAGCATAACCCTTAGGACAAGTAAGTACGATTATGGATTGTTATCACTGAAATTTCATCCGCAAATGGTTACAGGAATCCATCATCCACAAACACCCATTGGTTCATCCATGGCCCAAAAAATGCATTTCCAAAGGGCACAAAACTATACAACTGGTTATAAAATCAGCATGTGCTAAGGATACAAAGGAATCGTGTGCACGTGCGACAGTAAAAAAAATATGGAAAAGCGCACATGCATCTGATGCGGGAATGTGGATGAAAAAAGACACACACACCTCAGAACGATGCATTTATGATTTTGGTCGGCCTTCCACCCACTTCTGGTTCATCTCCCAAGTTGATTTGATACCCAAATCTGAGTTGAATCTGAGTGGAGGGTTGGCCAAAGACCTAAGGGTTCCCTAGAGAGCCCCTTGTTCACACTAAAGACTGGTTGAATAATGCCTCAAAGATTTGCTATAAAAAGAGGCCATGGGTGCACTATATTTTCAAGGAATTCATTTGTATTGTTATGCTGCCTATATTCTCTTGGAGGATCCTCTTTCCTCATCAAGAGCATACAAGAACAATTTCATTTGGCCATTCACGTCACCTCTTGAGTGAATGAGATTTGGATTTCTTCACCATTTCCTTCTAGTTTTCTACTTGTAAGAAGAGCTCAATCATTGGGGGTTCAAGAGCCCTCCCTTGGAGGAAGAGGGGACCCATAAGTCTCCCTTTCTCTTTGGTGTTTTCCCACTAATACAACTTATCCATTGGTGGCATGCATGTTGTTTAGTTTTTGTTCTATTTCCCTTATGCACTCTAGTTTAGTTTCTTTTACTGTTATTAGTTTAGTTCTTTGTTTATTTCTTATGCTTGATGTTTCTAACTCTTGCATTCACTGTTGTCTTTTCCAACTAAGCCAACTGGAATTGTAAGTGTCCTCATTTTTCTCATTTAGGTGACGAAAGGGACACAATAGATTGGTGACTCCACTAGGGATAGGTATCAATTTCCTCCCTATTTGGGTTGATTGAGCACTTCCTTTTTTCTTATTTGACTTGCAGGAACCAGAATCGACCCATGCCTAACTGAAAAAATCCAAATTCGAAGCTGAGCTAAGAGAATTTCATCCAAAATTTTCTTCTCGGTTGTGTAACAGAAAGTGCATGGGTTTTTTAACCCACAGGCGCATCTTTCGAGCACATGCGCCAAACTCACTATATTGCTCAACACATTCTGTGCACCTGCATCAAAAAATCATTTTTGATTTGCACATTGGCGCCCAATGCGCCTCTGTCTACTCTGCGACCCATGCATATGTCCAGAAAATCATACATTGTAAGGGTTTTTGTGATCTGTTGAAGGCCCATAGCCTTCTTGAGTTTGATTCTATGCAAATTGTAATATGCACCACACTTAGATTCCCTCTCCACATGAAGGGTTAGTCAAAACATAGGCACTTATGGAGGTTAAAATCCATATGTATCCTCTTTTTTCTTTCATTTTGCCACATGGATGGATTGTTTTAATTAAAGATAAGTTGGAATCATTCTATATCACAAATATAACCACTTGCATTGGGACCATAAATTTAACGTCAATATTTGAGTATGCTCTTCTCTCGCGCCATAAAGTGATCTTAAGAATCAGAAAAAAAGATTGAGGGAAAATTTCATCTCCCTTAAAAGACAAAATCTTTAGGAGAGGACAACAGCCCCCTCGGGACTCCTCTTAGTTTCTTTTTTCAAACATATCTTAAATTTGTAAGTGCCCATATATGCCCACATGCTACAAAGATAGGATAGTTTTGAATTTAATTTCTTAGATTAAATCACTGGGAAAGTTTAAAGGTTTTGTAACGGGCCCATACATGCCCACATGTCCACAATCTAGGATAGTTGTTGAAGCTTTGTTAGATTAAATCACACTAGGGAGTTAAAGGATTGGTAAGGACCCACATGTACACATGCTACTTCTCTAGGGACTTTAAAATTTTGCAAGGTTGTACCAATGGCATTTAGTAAATTAGGTAATCAAGACTTGTAAGGACCACACAAAGTCCACATGCAGCAAGGTGACACCTAAATTATTAAAACTTTTGGCACATTTTCACTTGTTCACACACAAAGTCACTACTCACTCACATAGTTTCATCTAGAATCATGGAGGTTGAAGTAAGTTTCCTCCAAAGGGATCCCGAAACACCCCACCCTTTTCTTGACAAAACTATCCACTCCCACTTAGTTTCAACGATATTGGTTCACACCCCCAATCTCTCAAACAACCACATCTAAATTTTTTCTAAAAAACTCACTAAGTTTCCTCCACAGGAGGTGCCAAAAGAAATTTTTTAATCTAGGTAGGATCTCAGGGATAGGCATCCAAATAACTCCCCATTATCTGGTTCTCCATGAAGGGTTGAAGGCCAAGGTCCGGTTGTTCTGTGCATCCCCCCTTGAGGCACCCACCTCTTGGATGGGATCCAACCCGTGACCCATTTCTTAGGCCGAAAATCTAAATGCCACACTTTGCCCGAGGTACCTAGTGACCAAATTTTAGGACATCTACCCAGGTGGAAATTATGGGCTGCAATTGCACCTTGATAGGATTTTGTGTGGCTATTGGGAAATATCGCCAACTCTTTCAGGATATGCCCCCTCTACCCCTCATTATAACTGATTGTTTAATCCTTCACTAGTTTCTCTTTTGATGGCTTCATACCCCACTGTCGAGCGCTTTTGGAAGGTCCAATGCTATTTGAGAGGAAGGACGTTACGTCTTTTAGGACACGAGCATTTGTTTTATTTGTTCTCCCATGTAGACAAATCTACCTATCCACATGTATACTTCTTTATCAATTGATTTATGTATGATGCTCTTGCGAGATATATTGTGAAGGTACAAAAATCATAACAAAGACTCTTGTTCATTTATTTCTCTCATCACCATTTGCACACATCCACTCTGCTAGTCGAACATCATAGGGGACCCACATAATCCCCATCATTCCATATGCTTGCTAAATCTCCCTCCAATTCTAGGGGGAGTTCCTAGTCTTGCCAAATCATTGGCTCCACCTTCTCACACTTGTGTGAGTGATACTGTCTTGGGATCCACTTTGCTTGGTTCCACTTTACTTGGGTCCACTTCCCAAGGTCAACCATCCACTCACTCTCCTTTACACAGAAGTGGGGGGAAAACTTCTTCCCAAGGGGCAAGTACAACCCCACCTATCCCCCTCACGAGTCAAGTACACAAATCACTCACACCATGGCTAGAACTAACCCTCCCCAGGGGTTAGGTACACAAAATATTCCTACCATGATGGGAATTAATTCCCCCCCACCACCCCAGATGCCATACTTGACTTCCCTCAACATACCAGATCTGACTAAACTCACCAGTGATCCTATATCGCACAACCCCACATGGCCTACAATGCCTACCAAACTCCCTTCAGACATCCCCAAGTTTGAAGTAAAAGTGGGAGATGACCCAACCAACCATATCATGACCTTCCGCTTATGGTGCTCTTCAAACAACATCATGGACGACTCCATCCACTTGAGATTATTTCAACACACACTCACTGACCCATCAGCCAAGTGGTATGCAGAAGAAAATTTTGGGTCCCATGTGACCTTTGAATCTTTAGCCAAAGCATTTTTGACCTTCTTTCAACTACCAATCTGTCATGACAATGGTCTAAAGAAGGTGGTTTCAACTTTTCATTTATGGCTTCAACTTTTCATTTATGCAAAGCTGAAGCCACGCCTCCCTATGTACCTTACAGATCATTACTACAACATAATCTGTACTTCCCATTTCTTGGTCCTCCCCAGCTAATTGCTTCTCCACAAGGACAACCACATGCCAGGGTTAACTTTATTCAACCCTCTCCTATTCAACAAGTTCAAAATTTTGAAAAACTAAATACGACAAATCCAACCCATCAGTCGAATAATGCCAAAAATAAAGGAAAAAACCGAAACAACAATAATTCAGGACCAGGAGGGAATCACCCCCAATAGAACCAACCTGCTGGGGGCAACCAAAATCAGGGGAAATAGAACCCCTAAGGGGGAAATAACAACAAAATCCAAGGGAATAACAACAACAATATTAAGAAAAACTTCCCTTGTGCCCTTTGTGGTGAGTATGGCCATTATAATCAACATTTCCCTTAAATTGATTACTTTAAACGGATGAAAGAATTCGGAAATGGACCATGTCCCCTAGCACTGCCTGCCCCCCAACAAGCCCAACAACAATATGTACAACAACCACCCCCTATTGTACTACAAAACCCCATTCCACACCAAGGGGTGATGAACAACCAACATGAGATGCATTCGGCCCCACCAAAGATGGGACAATATGAAAACCCAGGCACTCCTACAGATTGCACTATCCTCCTCACTAGTGAGAAATAAGTTCTTCTACAAACGCATAATCGTCAATAAAACGCACCCCCTGACTCCACGCCCACTACCTTGGAAGCAGCCCCAGTCATAGCTTGACCACCTTTGATGATTCCTCACCATAATACTGAACCATCCCTTCATATTCCTTGCATCCCATTACGACGAAATATCAACAACCCTCAGGCTAGGGCGACACACAATTACAATCTCGTCGATGACTTGGCACAATCTCCTGTGGCAATGTTAGTTTTATAAGTCCTTCAAACCTGTCCTACTCAACAGAAGTCGTTACTTTCTGCCCTGGGGGAAGTTGTCCCTGTTGATACTCAACTCATCACCTTTGATCTTGATAGTGGGGAACCCTGTCTCCCCTCTTTGGTTGCTTTCCAAATACCATTTAAAATCCGGAACATCACATTTTACCACTGCATCATTGATGAGGGTGCATCCACATGCATCATGTCCAAAACTGTATGGAAGAAACTTGGCTGCCCCGAGCTCATAGCATCCGCCATTACTCTGAGAGAATATGATAGACGACCATCCTCTCTGGAAGGGTTCTTTCAAAATGTCCTTATTGAACTCGGGGGAAATATTATCCTCATTGACATTGAAGTTATCGACACTCCACTCGATTACAACATTTTTTTTGGGCATAGCTACATGTATGCAATGAAGGTTGTGGCCTCTTCCATGTTTCACACAATGATGTTCCCCCACAATGGGAGGATCATCACTATTGACCAAGTGTCACATTACGAGCCCAACCCTTCCTCCAACATCGATAATATCCTACCCTTTGTTCACACTAATATTGAGGCCTACCCACTCATCGAGATGGGTCCCAGAATTTTCAAAGACCCATCCTTGCTAGATACATACCATGGATCACCTCCACTCATACATCCCTCAACAAAAGTATGTTTCATATCATCCAATGGAATATAAACTGGAGACCTTTCCTCCCATATAGGCTTCCTTACTATCTGACATCCCACTTGTCATAGAGATCCTTCCTCAAGAATCCCTTGAGAAAAATATTGCTCCCCTTGTTCCCAATTACACCCTTCCCCAGGGCCACATTCCGGTTTGGGAGACAGTCCCCCAAGCCATTACTCAAATCCCCTTATTTAATCCCCCACCAGGCATACAAGATTTCCAGGTAGCCACAATGCTTACCCTTCCAAATATGGTGTTGGAAATTCTAGTATGGTATCTACATCCACCTGCGATGGTCCCTCAACCATCCCTCCCTCCCCAAATAGAAGGAATCTCGATGCAGATTCGAATACTTACTCCCACCAAACCACACACACCCCCACTCACTAGAACCATTACTATAGATGGGGGTAGATGAAAGAAGAAATATCCCATTGCTCCACTTCCACCCCGAGTTCAAACTCCTTGTGCACTATGCAAGAAAGACAAACACCCCACCAATAAATGCCCGTCTTTCCCCAAGTTGTGCAATTTAATTCAACTCCCTCAAACGAGGACATTGCCTGTCATTTCATCCAATTCACCTAATAGTACCATTACATCCCCTACAGGAGGCAAAGGCCTACAAACCAAATTCGCATGTGCCATTTGTTAGGAATATGGCCATTACACCCAACATTGCCCTGCGCTACCTCACTTTTGGCAGATGCTAGCAGCCGTACACCAGAGTTTTCAGCAAGAACCCCTCCCATCTGCATCATCTCACACACATGTCACTGACATCCACTATGTCAAAACCTCCATCAATGAACGTATGAGATGTCCTTTCTCTTTATGCTAATCAATTGATCATTTCACATATCAATGTCCTATGATCATTGAATACATGTGTCGTCAATTGGCCCTTATTCCCAATCCTACCCTCACCCCACCTCCAGTGACGCCAGTAGTCCACCCTACTCCCTCTCCAGATATGGTTTATATCTTTTCCCCTGAGGTTGAGGCACTTTCCACTCCTCCCTGGTTCATAGATATTCTCGAGGAGTATTTTCTCCCAAATCCCCCCAATTCTCCAATTCATTTCCCCACTGAAATTTTACGCCCGACTACCATTTTCAACCCATAGTATCTTGATATTTTGTTTATGACAAACAAACCTACGCAACCCCCTTGCATCATTCCCCCTTCCTCTTCACCAGAAGATAATCACACAATGATAGTCACCAACGTTACTCCCTTGGATCCCTTATATTCTTGACAGTTCCAATACGACGAAGACATCCTCGAGGAATTAACTACACCCGATTGCCCATGGGATCCGCTCCATCAAAGAGTGCTTTTTCTTTCAAAGGAAGCCTTTATGCTTCCCAAGAAAAACCCCATATATGCAATCGAAACCAAGGATTTTCTCCCCTCAGGGCATATAGATTGGTTCAATAATCCTATCCCTACCCCCGACGCTTTTTAAGAAGGTAATATGGCCAAAATTTCCCCCACCATCAAAATGGATATTTCCATCAAACTTGGAATGATAGAGGAAATCACCATCGACACCGCATGCTCTCCCAAAGAACTCGTAGATTATAAAGCTGTCTTCCAGGAATATCGGGACATTTTCACCTGGTGATACATAGAAATGCCTGACCTTGATCCCTCTATTGTCGAACATCATATAGACACTTGGCCTGATATCACACCTGTGTGACAAAAGAAATGTCCATTACACCCATCCAAAGTGGCAACCATCAAAGCCGAGATTGAAAAATTACGTGTTGCAGGGTTCATATACCCCATCGCATATACGTCATGGGTGTCCAACCCCGTCCCCGTTAACAAAAACCAGGGCACTATCCGTGTCTGTACGAACTTTCATGATCTCAATCACGCTTGTCCCAAAGACAATTTTCCAATGCCAGGGATGATTTTAAGGATGGAAATTTATTTTAAAATGTAGAAACCTTGGCGAATCTTAGTAATCCTTCATATGCCAACTATAAATGTTTGTCAATATTTTTGTAAAAATATTCAAATTTCTAAGGATTCTATATAGTTTGTATAGAATTTTGGCGATTTTTAAGGTAAAATAATTTTATCCTATAGAATTTGGGTGAATCATTTTTAGAATAGTGAATCTTTTTTTGGGAAAACGATGGAAAATTAGCCCATGAGAAAAATTTAGCCCCTAAAATCATCTCTGTCCAGCACCCTTTATCGACCAAATTATCGATGATTGTGGTGGCCATGAGGCTTTGTCCTTCATGGACGGTTTCTCTGGCTACAACCAAATTTAGATTCACCCAGCCGATAAATACAAAACTGCATTCACTACCCCTTGGGGTACTTTTGCATATCGTATCATGCCTTTTGGCCTCAAGAATGTTGGTGCCACTTTTCAATGTGCCATGATATACATATTTCATGATCTGGCTCAAATCATTCTTGCCTACTTGGATGATCTCACTGCTCGATCCAAGAAACACACTCAACATCTTGATGACTTACGCATTGTCTTTCACAGGTGTCGTTAGTACAATATCTGCTTGAACCCTCTCAAATGCGTATTATGCATCCCCGCTGGATGCCTCCTTGGGTTCATCATCTCCCAACATGGCATCACAGTAGACCCCCTTAAGGTCCAATCCATCACGAAAATCCCCCCCTCCTTGGAATTTACGCTAGCTGCAAAGCTTACAAGGAAAAGCTAACTTTTTATGCCTCTTTGTCCCTGATTACGCCACTTGGGCACATAGTTTCCTTCACCTCTTACGTCATGATATCCCATTCCAATGGGATTGACATTCCTAAACCACTTTTGATGATCTCAAAGAGACCCTCTCCAATACCCCATTGGTTAGGCCACCCGACTATGACTGCAACTATATCCTCTACTTATCGGCCTGAACTGTCTTCGTAGCAGGAGTTCTCGTCCAATTAGGGGATGACGACCGGGAGCATGTCATTTACTATATTAGTAAAAACATTTCAGGGCCATCCTTGAAATACAATCATGAAGATAAACTCTCCCTTGTAGTTGTCCTCATAGTCCAGAAACTGCGTCATTACATCCTGCTTCAAACTACTAAGGTCGTAGCAAATTCCAACCCCATGCAATACTTGCTCAGTCGCCAACAAATTAATGACAAATTTTCCCAATGGATTGTCATCCTTCAGGAGTATGACCTCGAATTTTCAACACCCAAGAGAAAAAAATCCCTCGTCCTTTCCGAACTCATTACAACATTTCCCTCCGATACTATCAGTACTCCCATCAATACTGACTTCCCCAAAGAACATCTCTTTTACATCCCCTTGGTTGATCCTTGGTACAATGATCTCCTAGTCTACCTCTGAACACAGAAGTTAGAAAACCACCTCTCCCAGGACAATCGTCGACGTATTCGACACCAGGCCCCTCACTACCTCCTTATCGGCGATATCTTATATTGATGAGGGGTTGACACCAAACTTCATCGATGTTTGACTATTGACGAAGCCGATAGAGTCTTGAATGACTGCCACAACAGCGCCTGTGGTGGCCACCTCTCAGGGATGTCCACTGCCCAGAAAATCATTCAAGCCGACTATTTTTGGCCCACATTATTTCATGATTGCATCCACGCTGTGAAGCACTATGAAAAATGTTAGCTATATGTCAACAAAGCAAGAGCACCACCCGCTCTTCTCCACCCAGACATTACTGTCGGCCCCTTTTGAAAATGGGGCATAAACTTCATGATTTGCAACCCTCCATATAGCAATGGACACAAATACATCATCGTTGTAGTTAATTACTTCAGCAAGTGGGATGAAGCCATGCCCACCTTCAACAATGCTGCTGACACTGCAACACATTTTTTCTTTAACCACGTCATCTCCCACTTTGGAGTCCCACTACAGTTAGTCTTCGATCATGGGAAACACTTCGAGAATGAGATTTCAATTGAACTCTCCTCCAGGTTAGGTTTCCCCCACGAGTTCACCTCCCCATAATACCCTCAGTCCAACGGACAGGTAGAGGTGGTCAACAAGTTCCTCAAAACCATGTTGCAGCGCACAGTTAACAAACATAAGACCAATTGGCACCATGTGTTTTTTTTTTCACTATGGGCTTACCGCACGACAATTAAAACTGCCACTAGTTTCACACCATTTCATTTTGTCCATGGGGTCGAGGCCACGCTCCCCATCTAGTGAAAAATTCCCACCTTGTGCACTGCTATTGAGATATTACCCGACACTGTTCCAATGGAGCGACATTTGTTGAACTTATAGTCATTGGATGAAGACAATCGGTCTTCATTACAAAACAATGAAGCATCCAAAAAATTGTCAAAGGCCACCTTCGATAGCCGTGTCAACCTTCGATCATTCAACGAAGGCGACCTTGTCCTTGCTTACGATATTGCACATGATACCCTTAGCCTTAAAAAATTTGATTCATTATGGCATGGACCTTACATCATCCAACATTGCCTCACTAAAGTCACATACATCCTAGCCTCTCCTGAAGGCCACCCTCTCAAAGAGCCTGTCAACAGGTTGTACTTAAAGAAATTTTACGCCTGAGCGTAGCCATTCTACACTAGGCTTTTTCTTTTTGTACACTTTTTATAGAGTTTTTAATATTCTTTTTCCTCCACGCCTTGCGTCTAATCTATAATTTGTGTTATTGACATATGCCTCCTCTATCATCCTACCACATCGGTTACGCCGACGGAGCTAGCTGTTGGACACATAATCTCTCTTCGGCCACTTGGGCCCTCTATACCCCCTCACATGAACTGCTCCAATCCAGTGGCATATGTCTGGGCTCAAGAACCAACAACCAAGCAGAACACACAACTATCATTGGCCTCCCTGCAGAGGCCAATGGCCGCCATATTCGTCACCTTAGCGTCTTATTAGATTCCCAACTCATTGTCCTCCAACTCAACAATGTGTACCATGTCCATGATCCTTGCCTCTTCTACAAATACATGCAAGTTAGACTTTTATCTCGACATTTTGATTCAATCACATTTACACATATTCCAAGGCAATTTAATCAAATGGAAAATAATATGGCTAACCTAGTGTTAGATTTGCATTTATCACATCAAGTTACCATTACACATACATAACCCATCAAAAATCTGTCACAACATATAAATTAGACTTCATAAACGAAAAACATCAACACATGTGAACATCACAAGGATCCAAAAATGTATATCCATATATATATATATATATATATATATATATATCGGTCAATGTGCCATCAATGTTTACAAAAAATAGTACATGTACAATATACGTAGGTAGGTGAACCACCTCACCCCTATAAATACAAAATCGATGTCACAACACCACATACAAAATGGGCTCGCAAGCCTATATAAATAAAAAAATACATATACAGAGGCACTCATGGCACCTCTAAGGCTCCACCACCTGGTCCTTTCTCGGGAGGAGGTGCCCTACTAGCTAAGGGTCCCTCAGGTCTTGGGGGCAGTTGCCCAGTCATAGCCGCCCTCGCTACAATTGCTTTGCGGATCAGGGTCCGCGACTCCACTGGAAGGCCCACACACTGCTCCAATACTCCCTCATCCTCAATACACACCCACATACCCTCGGGAACTCCCTATAGTACTGCCTCCAATCGGCGGCGAAAATCCTCGAACTCTTCCCTGGCCCCCATTGGAGGAGCATGTGACAGACCTGCACCCAGATCATCAAAACGATGTCTCCTTCCTACTCTCTCCTCATCTGCTGGTCCAATGCCAGCCTCTTCCCATCGTATCTCTCCACTGCCCCTGACTCTCCCCGTGGTGGTCTCATATGCCCCTGACAAGCCAATGCTCTAACCGAATCAACCTCACGTCCACAAGGTCCCACATCTGCACACACAACAAACAAGTGATAGAATCAACATACATCTATACATAAAGAACACGCTATACTATCTAAAGATCAAAACATCAAATATAACACCATACCTATGTGGTCGAACACCTCTCTGGGGGGTAGCACCATATCTGGATCCTTCTGGAAGTCCACCCCACTATACAGGTATTGGAGTATGATCTATGGCATCTGAGGCCACACCCGTGCTACCTCAGCCGTAAAGTATTGGCCACCCTCCCCACCCATAGGACGAACCAAAATTGTCACCCACCACCTCAGTCATGACTCTCACACACCAGGTGCATCCAATAGAACTCTAGGGTGCAACATGGCCATCCTCTCCAAAAACCATGCTACCAAGATGGACCCAAAGGAAAACTCCCCGGAGTCAGCAGCTCGACACCTGTTGAGATACCCCACCATCTTGGCATGTAGCATCAAGTCCTAGGAAAAATGCTCACTCCCCAATGCCCTCTCCATGATCCTCAGCTGACCACCACTAATTCCCTGAGTTGCGAGAGACCCATAGACTCTCACAATAATCGATGCCATGCAATGATGCACCAATGCGTCCATCACCCCAATCCTCACCACCGACCTCGAAATGACATCCTCTCCCGAACAATATGTCCGGGCTAAGTCAGCCAACTGACCATCTCCAGGTACCATGGGCTTGGCAGGTAACAGGGTTCCCCAAAAAGGGAGTCTCATAAAAAAATATACATCCTCTGTAGAAGAGAATTACAGACACTTCCCTCAAAGAATGAAACACTGCAGATCCAAACTCCACATCGAAATCAAGAACTGCGGTAGGTACTCCTGTGCCCCCACTAGTGAGCACTCAAAAAAACTTCAGCAGGCCACAGGCTGCCAAAGCACCACGTATACCTGGCTCCTCATCTCTCACCGTCTCTCTAAGGCATGCCCAGTCCCTCTCCCTCCAGTGGATCAACATCGTCAACTGGTCGCTTGCATCCACACATACAAGATTTGATCAACCATCATGTTGGCACAGGGGGCAGAACTAGGGTTCAACGCTACAACATCGCACCAACAAAGCCCTAACTAGCGACCCTTTTGGCAACACCTGTGAAGAAGATGAAGTCTCACCTGAGGTAGAGGAAAGGGTGGTTGCAGGACTCAAGTGTCTGCAAACTTAGCTAGGACACATAAATCTGATTTTACTACTTAATAAAGCACTTAACACCGTCAGTTCCTCAATTTGCAATCAATACCCACTTCCCTGATAAAACAGAGCTTCGCAACATTCACACAAATCTAATGTATTTAAGTACTTATCATAGGTAAATAGATCAGATCGAGTAGACCAAGCACTAAGCATAGCCATATAGATCAGATCTAACATTCTCACATATAATAAGCACAAAACATAAGTAGATCTATCTAAATACACCAAATCACTTAACAAATAACATGTGAACACATCAAGACAAAGCACAAAGCAGTATAACACAGTGTTTACATGGTTCACCCCTACCCTGGGGCTATGTCCACGAACTCTTATTCTTTATTGTCTTCATTCAATCGGTTACAAGCATATATCCTCAAAATCCTTACTCTGCACAAGACATAAGATCTGCGTAGCTCACTAGATCCTTCTTCCTTGCGTTACAACACTAAGCCTTCCACAATCCGCTACAAGGACTTGCACTTAGCTCTGCAAGTCTCTTATAGTAGGCACAAAGCCATTACAATCCACACTAGCACTTAGCATACATTCACATCACATAGATGCATTCCCCTCCTTTTATCTAGCCTAGGCATCTATTTATATATACAAAATAGGCCTAAACATGGGTAAACCCATGGGCTGACATCCCAATCTCGTTACATATTCCCACATCCCAAAAAGGACCCAAATAGGGGCCAAGATCCCATGATATCCACTTCGTCTTCCTCTCCTCCTTCGATAGGCTGTCGAAGTCCCAAAATAGGTCAACATGATCAAGAATCTCCCAAAACTTGGTCAAGGGACATCATGCCCCCAACACTCACCTGTGACTGATTTTTAGTCACTCTGGTCTGATCAATTATGCTTCGAATGCCTCGAGCTTGGATTGAGCTTCTTCGACTTGCTTCTTTGCTACAACCTCTTGCTCGGTGAAATCCTAGATCACTGCGTCATTCACTGGCCCTTCTAGGCATTGTTCTGTTGTGGTGACAACCTATTCTAGCTCTACTCCCTAGCTTTCAACCTCTATGAACAATTGGCATGCCTTATCTTGAACAGGTTGGAGCCATTGAGTTACTTCCATAACTTTTTTCTAGATCATATGGATCTGTTGCAGGGTGGTGCGTTGCTCTTGAGATCTCTTCATTTTGTCTATAGCTGACAGGGCCTTCAGCTATGCCTATAGTGTGTCTGCATGCTACTTCGCTTCCTGGAGCTGTGACTCCAGTGCCTATAACTCTGGGTTCTCAGCGAACTTCTCATATGTTTGGGCACTGCGATTACTCATCTTCTTGCACTCCAAGGCAAGAGCTTTTAGTCTGTCAACTGTGTTGTAGGCAATTGCTTCCCTTAGGTCTCTTATGTCTTGCGGGGTCTCGAGCACTACGCGTAGCTCCAAATCTTCTATGCGTTGGTGTAGTTGCTGAATTACTTCCTCAAGTTGCACTAATTGCTGTGGAAATCTCTCTTCAGCCTTTACTTTGATGACTGTCACAGAGCAAAGTTATCTATTGACCCTTTCCTTTACGTCAAGTTGCTCTGCAAGAAACTATTCCTTGCTTTGTTACAGTTGTGCTCTTTCTTCATCCCACTTCACGTGGAGAGCAAGCTTTTCTCGTTCCATAGTACTGCGTTTCTCTAAAAGGTCTCCTTGTACTTGTGCTAAAGCCTTGGTGGCTCGCACTGTTTATTCCTGTGCTCGTCGATTAGGTGGAGTTGATCTGACTCATCTCCCAGTTCTGGTTTTTCCAATGGTAGAGGCGCAATGGAAACTGCGCGGCTGGAATGTAGTGCCTGCTGCACCCATTGAAGTTCAACCTTAATTTGATTGTATATCTCCTCCTGCTGAGCCTCTTGCTTCTCTTCTATCTCCAATGAAGCATCGTTCAGGGCTGCTACAATGAAATCAAAGTCATATGAGGTGAGGGTAGTCTGCATTTTGGTCATAGAGGATTTTGATTTCTTCCAGGAAGAAGGCTTTGGGGGGGATACCTTCCTTTTCTTCGAGGGATCCTCCTTGTCTCTAGGCAGTGTAACCTCTCTTTTCTTCTGTTCAACTTTTGCGCCATTTATGTCTCCACCATCTCCTCCTTGCTTAGGTGAGATGGAAGTAGTCTTCGTTGAGGTACTACTTACGACTTGGGCTTCTTCATTTTTCTTTGTCTTGCTAGGTCTAGGTGTATCATGCGCTGCTTCTAGACTGTCAATGTCGGACATCTCTGTAGCGTCTACTAGAATGAGGAGGTCCGTCGACCAATCTTTAGTAATCTCTTCTAAGTCCTCCTCTGTCAGCTTGTAGTAATACTGAAGTTGCTGCTTGTGCTTGTTAACGCGCACTGTAATATAAATGAAATGTCAGTTTGTGCTGAATTTCATTAAAGGTCGAAACCTATGGAGAGTATTCAGTGTGATGCAAGGCTCAGACTAGATGGATGTCTTCAGCTGGTTGTAATATGTGTGGAACACAACATTTGACTACCATTGCTTGTTCATGTCACTGGAATACCACAGTGTACTAAACTTCGCGGCCAAAGGTTCAAAGGGATCGATGTACAGGAAGGTCGCACCTTCCCGCATCTCCCATGCGATTAAAGTAATCAGGATTAGAAGCCAGTTGAAGTGGAACTCATATCCTTGATCTTGCGCTTCCCTACAGTCCAGTTCCAACTGGTTCATGAGGTACTTCGCCCAATTCATTTGTAGGCCCTCCACGCACTTTCTTGCGAGGTCGACTACAAAAACAATCACTTGGGTGGGTCGGTTCCTGCAAACTAACTTTCCCGCGATCAACTA
>SNQJ01S0044869.1:29625-44894 GCA_010110895.2 Picea sitchensis
ACGCACTTTCTTGCGAGGTCGACTACAAAAAACAATCACTTGGGTGGGTCGGTTCCTGCAAACTAACTTTCCCGCGATCAACTAACAGGAAAGGCGCATTGTGTCGCTCTAGATAGAAGCTACCTTGTAGCCTCATGTTCCATTTTTGACATCTCCATAAGTGTCCTTGATCCTTTATGCGAGAGTCTGGTCGATGGATTTTCAAGGATAGAAATTCTATGGGTCGGGTCCTTGCATACTCAGCTCGGTGATCCAATTTATCAACGTCAGATCCATTGTTATACGATGGTTTAACCACAAGTATCCACCATGGTAATAGGACAACAACAACTTGATGCATGCATTCACTTCTTGGTGCCTTCCGAACTGAGGAATCTTCATGACATTGAGTAGTGTGGACTGCGTGAGGTTCATAGTCCATGACTAGGGAACTATCTGCGAATTCTTTCCCTTTGTTCTGGTCAAGTACTTATGTGGGGTGAGCATGTTGTAGACCTTCCTATCACTGAGGTTGAAGTCTCTAAAATTCAATGCTACAATCTTTTCTTGGTCTGCGTGAACTACACGTATCCCTTTCGGGACATACACAGTGACCAAAGCATACTCAAATTCTCTGGGCACACTGTCCTAATTGATTTCTCTACTCAGAGGTGGTAGATAGGTGGTTAAAATGCTCGGAATCAACTTAGCATTCACAAGATCGTCTCTGTGCTTGGTTCACTTTTCATTGGCTAGCCGGGATGGTCCGGCTCAAGTAGTGGACAGAAACTCTTGCAGTCCTCTCGTGGATGAAGCCTGGATACCTTCAGACATCAACATGACTTTCTCAGTCATCAAGTTGATCAAAACTTCTTCAACAGCTTTCTCTGTGATGCTCAATTCTTATGACATACGCACTCAGGGTGAACAATCGCAAGTTCGGGGAACAACTTAGACACAGTACTAAGATAGAGAGAAAGAGTGTGATGATCAATGTATAAACTCGGCTTAGTCTGTGGGCTCAAATTGTCAATTAGAAAAAGTGTTCTCGGTGCGTGGCGCGGCAGGATAAATAGGGAACTTGACAATGGTTTGCTTATAATGGGTATGAGCCTCCATTAACTCTTGTTCAGTCTGTTATGGTGCAGTACAATGATTTGATGATGAATCATAATTTCCTTTCTACCCATTCAAAGCGTTGATCGAATGATTATAATGTCCCCAATGACTATATTGCTTCATCATGGCGAAGTGCCATGTGTCGATGTTCTGATATCTTGATGAAGCTCCCATTTTGCAATTTTTCCATCTGCGAAGTTACCTCTGGAACCTTCTGCATTTTTTCGATCTTAGCTCTCTTCTTACTTAAATTTCTAGCCCTTTTTCCAGTGAGCTTCATCTCGATATTCCTTTTTCCATTCTGATTCTTATCTTCTTTGGCCATATTCACTTCGTGCTGTTGAGATTGTTCCCTAGGATTCCTAGATCATACTTCATCTTTGTTTGGGGTAGGTACTTCGGTCTTTTGTGGGTCTTCTAATGTTCTTGCAGCTTCGACATTTGGGTTGCTAGTGTTAAATAGCTTCGATCTTCTCTCCTGTTCTTCAATCAAGTGTGTGATCCTTCTGGTCATGAAATCTTTTAACTCTTGTTTCTTCTGCTCCAAAACTTCTTCTTCTTCCTTTCCTCTAGATTGATCTCTATCAATCTAAGGTTTTCCTAGTAACATGGTAAATGGGGCGTTGTCTTCAATAAATTTAATAATCTCAAAATCTTCTTCTGTCAAAGTTCCATTAGCGTTCATAGGTATGTGAGTGAGCTTTCCACATAGGTTTATCAACTTTCCTATGAATAGTCCTATTCCTCCTAATGAAGGGATCATAGCAGGCTTCCCTATGGCTTAACAAGTTCTTTCTGTCATGATATTCACCCACGTTTCTTCATACAGAATACAGTCAATGTCAAAGTCTCCTATTCTTACTTCAATGCATTCTTTTTCTTTGAATATCTCTAATAGTCTGACATGTCGATGGTCATTCAGGGTTTCGTTTATTTGCAACAATACTTTCTCTAATTCTTCCTGGGATTCTGTCGTTTCTGGGTCTGCCTTAGGTTTTTCTTTATTCAGATTCATTTCTTCTAGCTTAGCAATCATTTTGGGGCAATCTAACACTTCATGGTCCATAGCTTTACAACAAAGACAACTAGGTCTTTTCCCAGGGCATTCCTTAGCAAGATGTCCCGGTCTTCTGCAATTATAACAGAGGGTTAATCCTCTCATTCTTTTAAATGATACCCAGCCTTTCTGGTACTGCGTACTAGGATCATGGTAGCTAACCTGAAAAAAATTCTCTCTAGGATCCTGCATCCATTTGTTAGTCCAAACATTCTTTCTATGCATAGGTATAAGATATATTTCACTATTCTTATCAGATCTACTCATATCAAGACTTCTTTCATATATTAGTGCCCTAGTTTTCAAGCTAGGATAGAACCTATCAAACATACCTAGATCCATACTTTAGAAAGAAAATTTTCCACTTATATTACTTCTATAGAGCACAAAGCTTCTAGATCTAAAACTTTTAACTATTCTTACCTTTTATTAGAGCACAGAGCTTGCAGATCTTACCTCTTTTAATCAGAAATTCTCACTTTTTCCTTTCTTAGAGCACAAAGCTTTTAGATCTTGCTTCTTTCCTTCATATCTGACCTCCTCTCTTTAGATTGAGATTATTTTTTTAGCACATAGATTTATAAAGCAAGTAGGATATTGTGCACTAGGGCACATATCTACGCACATAGATTTCACAATATCAGGTCGAATCTTTGCGCAAAGCTTCTTCTTTCCCAGTTCCCAGAAATCATAGTTTCAAGTCCCGACAACGGAACCATTTGTTGGCACAAGGGTAGACCCAGGGTTCAACACTACAACAACACACCAACAAAGCCCTAACTATCGTCCCTTTTGGCAACACTTGTGAAGTAGATGAAGTCTCACCTAAGGTAGAGGCAGGGGTGGTTGCAGGACTCAAGTGTCTACAACCTTAGTTGGGACACATATATGTGATTGTAATACTTAATAAAGCACTTAGCACAGTCAGTTCCTCAATATGCAATCAATACCCACTTCACTGATAAAACAAAGCTTTGCAAAATTCACACTAATCTAATGTATTTAAGTACTTAGCATAGGTAAATAGATCAAATCGAGCAGATCAAGCACTAAGCATAGCCATATAGATCATATCTAACATTCTCACATATAATAAGAACACAACATAAGTAGATATATCTAAATACATCAAAGCACTTAGAAAATAACATGTGAACACATCAAGACAAAGCACAAAGCAACATAACAAATTTTTTACGTGGTTCACCCCCACCCTGAGGCTACGTTCACCAACTCTTCTTCTTTATTATCTTTAGTCAATCGGTTTCAAGCATAGAGCCTCAAAACCCTTACTCTGCACAGGAAAAAAGATATGCGCATCTCGCTAGATCCTTCTTCCTTGCGTTACAACACTAAGCCTTCCACAATCTTCTACAAGGACCTTCACTTAGCTCTGCAAGTCTCTTACAGTAGGCACAAAGCCCTTACAATCCACACTAGCACTTAGCATACATTCACATCACATAGATGCATTCCCCTATTTCTATCTAGCCTAGGTGTCTATTTATATATACAAAATAGGCCTAAACATGGGTAAATCCATAGGCCGACATCCCAATCCCGTTACATATTCCCACATCCCAAAAAGGACCCAAAAAGGGGCTGAGATCCCGTGATCTCCGCTTCGTCTTCCACTCCTCCTTTGACAGGCTGTCAAAGTCCCAAAATAGGTCAACATGGCCAAGAATCTCCCAAAAATTGGTCAAGGGCCAACACATCAAAACTCATAAAAACACCAAAATCTCCAAAAAAGATAAGTTTTTTCACCCTTCAGCTTTGCCTCCAAGGCACGACTTTTCTCCCCATAGGCACGCACATATGCGTACCTGTTCATCCCACTGTGGCACACTCATGCATGACTGTTGGAAATACAGGGGTGCACACATGTGCCCCTGTCACACTCATAGACGCGCATCCTAGCGTGCATGTTTGCTACACAGTGGCGCACACGTGCACACTTATCAGGAACAAAACTGCACATGAATGCGCTATTGTGGTTTGAACAAAAATGCATGAATGTGCTGCTGTGCTTTGAATAGGTGCACATTCCATGCATGCATGTTTTCCCCATTTGGGTGCACCCGTGTGTGACTCTCCCAATTACAGCCATGCACTCGTGCGTGGAAAACATTCAATCTCTCGTGCACTAGTGGGCCCACCCTCACAAAACCCCCCTGTACGACCATCCATACAAGCACTGCCCAAAAAAGAAACCCTAACTACTGTGCAGGAGGATACGACCACTAACCTGATACTCGTTGATCCTAAATTGGCTGGCTCGATCTCCTAGACTCTCCAAATATCTCCTCAAACCTCTCGTTAATCCTCTATGACAACAGGTACAAATGAGGTGGCAATGTGGGCCCTACAACTATATATAGTCCCTTTTGCCAAACTTCCATACTCAATTCTAGGAGCTCCGAGCGTCCATTTTCTTATCTGTCTTCAACCATGGGACCAGGATCCCTCCACCTACACAGTCACATTCCCTAGGCCACCATCCATCCTTGGCCCCCGGGGAGCATTTTTCTCACATCATGCTCAGGTACACATGCTCATGTTCAAAATTCTCAAATAACTGTTATATATTCTTTACTTTCAGATATCGTTCATGGCGGGTATTTGGTTTTTTATGTGTGCAGGTACTTGGTCACCACCTGCCAGTATGGCCCTTTCAAGTATATGATCACTATTGCCATGTAATCATTCCCTCTAAAGATCAATTTCATATCCCAGTCACACCCTCCGATATTTGCCTCTAGGGTCCCCTCATACAGCTCTGCAGTACTCACACCTTTGTTGCATTTCAATATTGTGAATCGGTAGCACTCTCTCCCACATGAGTTGTCCCCTCTGCCACTTTGACACTCATGCTGTTTTCACCCCCTAGGGCTAGGATTCCTCATAGTCTTTGCATTCCTGAGAATCAACCGCATGCTCCTTCTCCTCATTTTGGTAAATTCCCCATAACGAATCCCGTGTAATCTTGTCACAGTTCGCATTTGACTGCACCTCTGGAGTATCATTATCCCTCCATCTCATTCACCATCAGTTTTTCCATCTGAAAATTGTTCTCCATTCATTTTACCTGATACAAAAACCCACCTATGGGGCCCACAAACCTCCACCTATTTTCCAAGCAACTTGCGCCCTCACAGGCCAAGCCATATTGCACTAGGGCACCCATTTCTGTATCTGTACACTTCTCCCACCTTATTTTTTATTCATTTGGTAATTGTACAAAACCTTTGTTTCCATCCTTTACATAGTTTTTGTCGTCACCTTTGGTGAACTTCTTTTATCGGAAAAAGCAACCCATGTCGCCCTTGGTTGGGGCATTCATTATCTTCTACTCCTGTTGCCATTGTTCATAAACCTCGAGTATCCCACAGTCCATGTAACCCTGATTTATGAGTTTATCCACTATGTCCCGTCTCCGGCACAACTTAACCCACGTCTAGTCATCCCCCTGACACTATCCCCAATTTCACGGTTGTTGCCACTTACACTTCACATATATCCCCAACCAAGGGTAGTCTTGCGTCCCACCATATCTTGACTATGTCCATGTTCCTCATCAGTTCCTGATTTTATCCCGTCGATTTCATGAAGCCCTTTGCTTCTTTGAGTCGCATCTCCCTTTCTGTCGACATCAACACTGTTTCTAGAAGGGTGACAATATCTTGGCTATGATTACCTTTATAATGAGGAGTCTCGGACAGCAAAGAGAGACCAATCATTTCTCTCTACTGTCGTTGACCCCCACAACATTCGACTTCAACACTTTATCATGTTGTGGTGGGTCTTACTTTGCGACTATTGCAGTTGTTTTTTATATTTTCCAAAGACCTATGAAACTTGATAGGCTATCAATGTCTGCGAATCCTTGACACTTCTTATAGGTGTCATCGCCTCTTTTCAGAGTTTGTTCACCATCAGAATTATCCTCTTCCATTATGAACATGCCCCCGAGGGCATTAAAATCATATACACCAACACACAACTTCAGTTACTGTATTACACATTTTTGAGTTACATGACACGAGCATGGGGCATGCCCTCCTTGTTTGTACACAGTTTTATTTTGCCACACCTTGCGAAAGGTTTGGGTCCTACAGGTTACCCTCTCCCTCCAATGGGTCTTTCTTGCAATCCCCCCCAACACTCTTTCTTACACAAGTACTCTTAGTAGAAGAAACATTGATGTATTTTGGCTATACGTATGCTCCTAACCTCACACATCAAGGGGCATCTGTTATCACTAAAATTTTGTCCGCAAATGGTTACAGGAATACAACATCCCCAAACACCCATTGGTTCATCCATGGCCCAAAAATTTCATTTCCAAAGGGCACAAAACTATACAACTGGTTATAAAATCAGCATGCACTAAGGATACAAAGGAATCACATGCACGTGCAACAGTCGAAAAACTTCGGAAAAGCGCACATGCACCTGATGCGCGACTATGGACACAAAAAGCCATGCACACCTCAGAACAATGCATTTATGATTTTTGTTATCCTTCCACCCACTTCTGGTTCATCTCCCAAGTCAATTTGACACCCAAATCTGAGCTGAATCCGAGTGGGGGGCTGGTCAAAGACCCAAGGGTTCCCTAAAGAGCCTCTTGTTCACACTAAAGACTGGTTAAATAATGCCTCAAAGCTTTGCTATAAAAAGAGGCCATGGGTGCACTATATTTTCAAGGAATTCATTTGTATTTTTATGCTACCTATATTCTCTTGGAGGATCCTCTTTCCTCATCAAGAGCATACAAGTACCATTTCATTTGGCCATTCACATCACCTCTTGAGTGAATGAGCTTTGAATTTCTTCACCATTTCCTTCTAGTTTGATACTTGTAAGAAGAGCTCAATCATTGGGGGTTCAATAGCCCTCCATTGGAGGAAGAGGGGACCCATAAGTCTCCCTTTCTCTTTGGTGTTTTCCCACTAATACAACTTATCCATTGGTGGCATGCATGTTGTTTATTTTTTGTTCTATTTCCCTTATGCACTCTAGTTTAGTTTCTTTTATTGTTATTAGTTTAGTTCTTTGTTTATTTCTTATGCTTGATGTTTCTAACTCTTGCATTCACTGTTGTCTTGTTCAACTAACCCAACTAGACTTGTACGCGTCCTCATTTTGCTCATTTAGGTGACGAAAGAGACACAACAAGGATTTTATGCAATCTCGTGTTAAACTACTAAATGATTCATCATCTGTTAAAGTGTTACAAAATATGTTAGAAAGATGTAGCATAGACGTAGAGGGAAATCTAGAACAAAAAAAAGTTAATCATCTGCATACAAGGAGGATAACAAGTAAAGGATTAAGACTGAATGCCAACATTGGAGAATTAAACATCGGAGATATTATACTGGATTTAGGATCCGAAGTAAATGTGTTACCCAAGAAGACATAGAAAAGTATGGGTGTTCCCACATTAGGATATTCACCTGTTTAGCTGAAAATATAAAATCAACACAAAGTTCTACTAATTGGAAGGCTAAAGAGGGTGATAGTAGATCTGGATGGAGTGCCCACTAAAGCTAATTTCGAAGTGATAGAGATGGTGGATGGTGCAACACCTTATCTGACATTTCTTTCCTTGGATTGGGCATTTGAAATTCAGGCCATAATCCACTTAAAGGTGAGGAATATGACATTCAAGTCAGGGGAATACATAGTCATTGTGCCATTAGATCCATCAAAAGGGGAAAGGTTTATAGAACCCACTTGTTTAGACATGAAGGGAATTAACCAGTTGTACAAAACCACCGTGCGAGAAGAATATTATGTGAATCCAACTGTATATGGGATACTTAGTTGGAGAAGTATCACATCATGCATGTCGGACTCAGATACAGGGTTGGAGAATTGGCAACAGAGGTTACACGAAGTCTCCACAAGAATATGCACAAGAATAAATCACACGGTAAGATGGGTAGGTACAGAGATAAGAGAACCTCCTAGCTTCTATGGGTTGACTAACCTAGAAGCATTCTTAACAAGATACGAAGATGAAGTGTTATAATATCAGAGGTTCTTATCTCTCGATATATCACTCAAGGAAGAACCTACAAGATGGTGAGGTGTGCACAAAGAGACACTCAAGGACTGGTACCAATGTAAGCGATTATTGCACATTAGATTTGGCATATAACAGGGAAGCAACCAACTGCAAAGATATGATGGACATGGGACACCAAAAAAACACTTGGAGAAGTGAAAAACACTATGGAGAATGACACCACTAGAGAAATGGCCTCATCACACTATTCACACATTAGAAGGGATTCCAACAAACTGGCATATAGACCAGGAATTACGCAAAGGAATTACAGACTGGACAATATTACACTATAATTTTATAGTCACTTTCTCATTTGAACACAAGAACCCCAACATGGACTCAACACTCAAACAAATTAGAGGGGTGATATTCATTAAGGAACCAGAAGTTGAACTTATGACAAAACATCAACAATAGAATAGACAAATAGTAAAATAACTACTATCATGCTACCATGTGCAGGAAGAAGCACCAGATGAAGATGACCCACACAATATTCAGATAAAATAATTTGAAGGTGAAAGAGAGGTGTAAGGTCCACCTCTAGAATCAAAAGTATTTGTTACACTGATCAAGGTGAAGAAGGTCAATATTGGGACAACTAATAATCCCAAAATGGCCAACATTGGAGACTATTGGGATGAGAAAACAATAGAAAGCATAATATAATTACTACGCGAGGACAACGACCTATTCCCAACAACGTTCACGGAAATTAAAGGCATATTAAGAGAGATAGGTGAAATGAAGATACCTCTTATACCTGAGGCAAGACCGGTCAAATAGATACCCTATAGACTAAACCCATTATATAAGCAACAAGTGAAAGCATAAATTGACAAGATGTTGGAGGCTG
Source organism: Picea sitchensis (assembly GCA_010110895.2). Taxonomy (NCBI): domain Eukaryota; kingdom Viridiplantae; phylum Streptophyta; class Pinopsida; order Pinales; family Pinaceae; genus Picea; species Picea sitchensis. The sequence goes on from SNQJ01S0044869.1 coordinate 38,716, forward strand.
GAATCATAGAACCAATGGAGGAATGTGAATGGGTAAGCCCTATGGTATTTTAGGAGAAGAATCAGGAAGGGATAAGGATATGTGTCAACCTGAGGAAGTTGAATGATGCTTGTGTACATGACCCTTTCCCTACCCATTTCACAGACGAGGTGTTAGAGAATGTAGGAGGCCATGAAGCTTAATCATTCACCGATGGATTCTCAGGCTACCATCATATCAAGATATCCCTAGAAGATAGGTACAAGACCACTTTTTCCATAGAATGGGGGTCCTACCAGTACACAGTCATGCCTTTTGGACTAAAGAATGCACCAACAATATTTTCCAGAGTAGTCATAGCTGCATTTAAAGAATTTATCCACCAATTTATAAAGGTATATCTGGATGATTGGACAATCTACAGTTTGTTGAAAGACCATGTAGAGGTGTTGAGGATGATGTTAGAAAGATGCAGGCAGTGTCAGATATCGCTAAACATCAAGAAGTGCATCTTTGGAACACCTTTTGGGATACTATTGGTCCATATAGTGTGAAAACAAGGCTTGCTAGTAAATCCTGCCAAGAGTGCAGTAATTGTTAATCTACCACCACCCAAATAAATATGTCAGTTAGAGCAACATTGGGACACACATGATACTATAGGAAATTCATAAAAGAATATGTGCAGATCACTGCGCCAATGGAGAAATTGTTGAGAAAAGATAGAAAGTTTCAGTGGATTGAGGACTGTCAGCGAGGATTGTACACTCTAAAGGAGAAGATGGTAACTACACCAATACTAGTATTCCCAGATTGGGAAAAGACATTTCATGTGCATGTAGATGCATCAACTATAACACTTGGAGCTATTTTGGCACAACCATGAACAAGGGAATTTGACCATCCTATAGCATTTGCTAGCAGAAAACTGTCAAAGTCAGAGTAGAATTACAATACCATAGAAAGAGAAGGCCAAACTATGGTCTATACACTTCAGAAGTTCATAAATTACATACTGGGAAAACATTTCAAGATGTTTACAAATCATTCATCTCTCAAATACCTAGTCAACAAGCCAATGTTGGGGGGGAGAATTTGTAGATGGTTACTGTTGTTTCAGGAATTTGAATTTGAGGTGATAGTCAAACTAGGGAAGTTGAACGCAAGACCTGATCACCTATCAAGGATCACCAATGGAGAGGAACCTACTAATATAGAGGACAACTTCCTTGATGCACAGTTATTTGCAGTCCAAGTTGTTGATGAATATTTTGATGACATCATTCAATACTTGAGTACAGGGACTGTGTGTTGGCCCATGACAAGGATTAGAGGAAATGCTGGTCATGCTTGACCATTTTTGGGACTTCGATAGGATGGTCGAACATGGAGCACCCAGGCAAAGCGGAGATCAAAGAATCTCACCCTTTTTGTGGGATTTTTGGGTTTTATGGTTTATGTAACAGGTATGAGATGTCGTCCCATGGGTTTACCCATGCTTAGGAATCTTTTTTAATGTATAAATAAGTATCTAGGCGATGTAAGAGAGGGGGGGAGTTTGATCTATGTGATTGTAAGACCTAATAGGCTGATGGATTAGTGCTAAATATTAGTTATGTGCAAGAAGATGTGTTAAGGCTTGCAGAGCTAAGTGCAAGTGTTTTGTAAGTGCTTTGTTCACAAATTGTGTAGAGGCTCTGTGCTTGGACCTAACTCAGGGAAGGAGGATCTGGCGAGGTGTGCGCATATATCCTTTCCTATGCAGAGTTGGCATTGTGGCTTGGTGCATGTACGAATATTGGAAGAGACTAATAAGAAGAGAAGAAGATTGGTGGGCATAGCCCCACACTGGGGTGAACCACGTATATATCATGTAAATGTGCTTTATGCTATCGTGTTCATGTTGTTTATGTACTTATTTTCTTAATCTATATGTATGATAGATCCATTTGATTATTAGTGATTTATGATGTGAATGAATGTTATATCTACTTTGATGCTATGTGCTGAATGGTTAGATATGCTTGGATCTTGGTTGTTATTGTGTTGATATGTAATTAGGGTTTTAACTTGTGATGTGAATAGGGGTTAAAGACTAATGAAGGTTAATTGCTAAGTGCTATGTTAAGTATTGTGATCACAGATCTGTGTCCCAGCTAGGTTGCAAACACCTGAGTCCTGCAACCCCCCCTGCCTCTACCTCGGGTGAGACTTCATCTTCTTCACAGGTGTTGCAGAAAGGGTCGGTAGTTAGAGTTTTGTCGGTGTGTTGTTGAAGCATTGAACCCTGGGTCTGCCCTTGTGCCAACAAATGGTTATGTTGCCGGGACTTGAAACTATGATTGTTGGGAACTGAAGAAAAGACAAAGCTCTGTGCATAGATGTGTTGCTATAGTTTACAATGTTCTACTTGACTTGTGAAGATCTGTGCTAAGAAGGGAACCATATCTGAAGAAAAGAGGTAAGATCTTAAAGATTTATGCTTTGGAAAAGGTAAGATAAGTGGAAATTTTTGTTTCAAAAGTATGAATCTAGGTATGTTTGATATATTTTGTCCTATTATGAAAACTAGGGAACAACTAGAATAAAGAAGATTTGATATGAATAGATATGATAAAGTTAGTGGATAATATGTTATTCCTATGCATAGAAAGAATTTTTGGACTAATAAGTGGATGCAGGATCCTAGAAATATTTTTTTATAGGTCCATTATTGTGATCCCAGTGCACAGTACAGAAAAGGTTGGGGACCGTTTAAGAGAAAGAGAGGATTGACATTATGTTATAGTTGCAGAAGACTGAGACATCATGCTAAGGAATGCCCTGGTAGAGGTCCTATTTCTCTTTGTTGTAAAGCTGTTGGTCATGAGGTCTTGGATTGCCCTAGAATTATTGCTAAAGTTGAAAAGATGAACCTGAGGCAAGAAAACTCTAAAGAAGGTCAAGAAACTAAGGATATGTTAGAAATTCAAAAATAATCAGAGACTATATTATTGCAGATGAAAGAAACACTAAATGGTCACAATGACATCAGTTTACCAGAGATTTTAAAAGAAAATAAGTGTATAGAAACAAGAATATGAGATTTCGACATAGACTGTGTACTGGATGAAGAAACACATGTGAATCTTATGCCAGAGAGTACTTGGGAAATTTTGGGAAATCCTACTATGATTCCTTCATTGGGAAGGATAGGATTGTTTAAAGGAAATATGATAACCCTGTGTGGAAGAATTACTAACGTACCTATGATTGCCCATGGAACATCGAAAAAAGAAGAATTTGAGGTCATTAAGTTTGTTGAGAACAATGCTCCTTTTTCATTTTTGATAGGAAGGACTTGGATTGAGAAAGATCAGATCTGAACGAAAGAAGAAGAGGAAACCATAGAACAGAAAAAGAAAGAATTAAGGGACTTCATAGCCAAGAAAATAGAATGACTAAGAGAAGAATAAGAGGACACGTCGAAGCAATTGAGGGCCAGAGACCTAGCTGTCGAGGTTGAAAGAGAAAGAAGGCTTAAAGAACCTATCCATGCAAGAGAGAATAGCACCTACCCTATAAATAGTAAGAGAAGAAGTATTACCCTCAAACCCTATGAAAGACCCTCAATAGTGCAAAGTTACTATGCTAAGAGAAGATAATAACAAGAATGGAAATAGGAATCCAGAGACTTAGATCAAAGGAAAGAAGGCCAGAAATCTCAGTAAGAAGAAAGACAAATTAGAAAGATTGTAGGAAGTTTCAGAAAATACTTCGCAAAAGGTAGGCTTGTATAACTTGAACCTCCCCGGACTAGCAGAACAACGCAAAAGAGCACTTTGACTTGGTGAAGATATATGACCATTGGAGGTGTCCCAACCGTTAGAATGATGCTCTAGAATGACTAGAAACACAATTATTGCTGAAAAGATCGCCATTGGACCATTGGGACTGGGCCAGAATGGATGGAATCGTATTGATTGAGGCATTCTTGCCCGTTGGAGGAGTCTGTTACGATGTTGTTTATTTAATCTGTCAAATGCCTCACCGGGGACAATTTTTCAAATTGTGATTATCCAAGCTAACAGAGAACTGATTACCACTGCGTTGTGGTTTTGATACCTCACCACTCATTTTACTTACCTTCAGTTTCCAGTCGCCTACCCAAGACATTTGATCACGAACGTGCATGTTGGGCGACCTTAGCGTAGTAGAGAAATTTGTAGAAGATATTTTTATAGACCTTATGGCTGAGAAGGTCATGTCTGCAGGAGTACAAGCCTCATCAACGAAAGGATTGCAAGCATCCCCATCGACTAGATGTCAATCTGAGCCATCTTGAACTGCTACAGAGAAAAGAAGCAAGCACCGCGATGACCTCACGANGCCTGACTACATTCTACCTCTGGCTGGCGTGGTTATTCATGACAACGTCCCGAGAGATTTTGAGTATACACTCATCACTGCATACCCCCTGAAGGGTATACACGCAGTCAGACCACAACTGAGATTGATCCCTAATCTTAAGATCAGTGATTTCAACTTGGGAGACAGAAAGAATCATGCAATGCTCGCACCACATTGCTACTTGACGAAGATGACTAGGAAGAAGCTGAAGATAGTTCCCCAACCATGGATTAAGTAGATCATGAGGTCCACCATCCTTAATGTTATGAAGATACCCCACTTTAGCAGACATCAGGAGGTTAACACGTGCGTTAAACTCCTCCTGTCGTGCTACCATGGAGGTTATCTCTGGCTAGACAGGTGCGTGACTGCAGATCCAATGTTGATAAACATGATCACTAGACTGAGCATGAAGGGACCAAAACCTCACTATTTCTATCGAGAGAAGGTTGGAGATCGCACCCTGACATAACGTATAAAGGAAACCTATGACGATGTGGAGAAGGGGAAGTGAGGCTACAAGGTAGCCTCCATCCAAGATCACTGGTAAGATCGTTAGGAATAACAACCCAATGAAAGTCAAGGGGTTTGTCGTCGACCTTGTAGGGAAGTGCATTGAAGGCATGCAAATGAGTTGGGTGAGCTACCTCATCAACGAGTTGAAGAAGGACTGATGCAAATCACAGGACCAAGGTTATGAGTTCCACTTTAGATGGTTACTAATTCTTATTTCGTTTGTCACTTGGGAGATGCCAGAGGGAGAGACATTCTAGGAAGTCAAGCCATCAAAACCACTGGCCACGAGGTTCACCACCTTGTGGTATTCAAGTGATATGGTGAAGCAGTGGCAGTCGAACACTATCTTCCACACTTATTACTTACATCTCACACGAGCCATTGAGTCATTCCCTCGAATGACTCAAAACACCTTGCATACTTACAGACCACTAGCAAAGTTCCACATGGACCACCACTTCATTTATATCACTGCGTGTAGGGATGAAAACAAGGAGGAGCTACAATCGTATTATAAATTGACCGATGAAGACATGAAGGAGATAACCAAGGAATGGTTGATTGAATTCCTTGTATAAGTCACAGATGCAGAGCTCTCCAACCCTAACCTCATTGGGAGTCATGTGGTCACCATAAATGAGTGGGATAGACTGAGAAACGCTAATAATAATAATAAAAATGAAGAAGTGCAGGAGATAAACAATGCATCGGAGGAAACTGCGTTTGATTCACTTGGAGAAGGAGGAGACGACGAAGTAAACCAAGATGAGGAAGGGGAAGAGGTGTTGTGTATGTGTTATATTCTTTGCTGGGTGCACAGGGGGGTTAGAGGGGTGTAAGGGGGTGGAGCCCATCACATGGGGGTTCAAGGGAAGTGACCCCAATTTTTTTTTTTTGCATCGGGACCACATTTTTTCTGCCTCGGGACCACATTATATTTAGGTGGTTTTTCAGCACATGGTTTCTTTGCTGATGGTTTTCTATTTTCGGTTAAGGAATTAGGGTTTTGGACTAATCCAAGCCATTGGGTTAAGGTTTTGGATGCCACTGGCTCCTATATGTATTTTGTATTGTAAACATTGTAATAATGATGAATAATATAGAATATGTTGGTTTTCTCGGTTTGGGTTTCCAGGGGAAAAATCTTTGTGTAATGTTTGTATTTACCATTGTATCTTTTTTGTTCCTTTACTAAATATCTATTTGTAGTAGATATTGTACAAGGTTAAAATCTACATTTGGTATCAGAGCTTTATTGGCTTCAGGGGGACACCTTTGTGGTCAAGGGTTTGGCT
>SNQJ01S0044870.1:34102-47106 GCA_010110895.2 Picea sitchensis
ATTATTAAAGTATTAATACCTTAATAAATACATTATTAAAGTATTAATTGGTTAATACATTAGTAATGTATTATTAATACATTAATAATTTATACATTGGTAAATTAATTAATTTATACATTAAATACATTATAAATACATTATAATGTATTTAATATTATTAATAATGTAACTTAACTAAGGTATTAGTTAATTTATACATTAAATACATTATTAATAATGTATTTATTAATATTTTTAATACACTAAAATATTAATATTAATATTTATAATAAAACATAAATATTGATATAAAAAAATTAATTTTAAAGAATTAATACATTAAAATATTAAAAAGGTATCAATACTTTAATAATACATTATTAAAGTATCAATACCTTAATAATTGCTTTATTAAAGTAACAATACACTAATACATTATTAAAGTATTAATATGTTAATACATTAATTTACAATGGTCATGCTTGACTATGGTTGGCCATTATCATGGTTAACTTTGGTAGAACTTTGTTGACCTTGGCAAGGAAAGGTTCACTATGGTTGACATGGTTAATTATGGTTGACCATGACCATGGTTAACTTCGATATACCTTCATCATGGTTAAGTTCTATAGACCTTGACTATGGTTGACGTTCACTATGGATGACCTTCACTATGGTTGACCTTGGTTGACCATAACCATGGTTGAATGTGGTTGACCATGGTTGACAATGATTAACCATGTTTGATAGTTGTTGTCCATAGATGATCATGGATGGCCATGACCATAGTTGATCAAGACTACGAATGATATTCAAATAGTGAAATTTGGAAGTATTTGTCACATTATAACGACATGATATTCATGTAACATTGCGACAATGAAGCTATGTTGATGACATTGTGATGATGATGCTATGTTCTCCATATCGTGACAATATGGTTATTTTTGTGACATTACAAGGGAGGGACTAAGTTCGTCAGATTGTGACGACAAGATATTTGCATCACAATATGATGATATGATATTTGCATCACATTGCAATGACGGGGATATGTTCATCACATTGCGATGACAATATATTGTTTGTCACATATTGGTGATGACATGGATATTGGGATGAGGGGTTTGTGTTCATCACATTGCAATGACAGGTCATTTAAGTAAAAAATGGCAATGTGATGAACATAAATGTTGTATGTTCATCGTATTTTGAATGGAAATGTGATGAAAATAATACATTAATTTACAATGACCATGCTTGAATATGGTTGGCCATGATCATGGTTAACTTTGGTACAAATTTGTTGACTTTGGGAAGGAAAGGGTCACATGGTTGACCATGACCATGGTTAGCTTCCATAGACCTTCACCGTGGTTAACTTTTGTAGACCTTCACTATGGTTGACGTTCACTATGGATGACCTTCACTTGGTTGACCATGACCATGGTTGACTGTGGTTGACCATGGTTGACAATGGTTAATCATGTTTGACAGTTGTTATCCATAGGTAACCATGGTTGGCCATGACCATGGTTGACGAAGACTACGCATGACATTCATATAGTGAAATTTGGAAGTGTTTGTCACATTATGACGACATGATATTCGCGTAACATTGCAACAATGAAGCCATGTTGATGACAGTGTGATGACGAGGCTATGTTTGTCATATCGCGACGATATGGTTATTTTCATGACATTGCAAGGGAGGAGATAAGTTCGTCCGATTGCGACAATAAGATATTTGCATCACAATATGATGACAGGATATTTGCATCACATTGCAAGGAAGGGTCTATGTTCATCACATTGTGACGACAGTATATTGTTTGTCACATATTGACAATGACAAAGATATTGGGACGAGGGGTTTATGTTCATCACATTGCAATGACAGGTCATTTAAGTAAAAAGTGGCAATGTGATGAACAAACATGTTGTATGTTCATCGTATGTTGAATGGCTATGTGATGAAAATAAATGTCGTATGTTCACCACATAGTGATGACATGATATTTATTTCAACGACGAGGCTATGTTCATCATAGTGCAATGACACGACATTGTTTTTCACATTATGATGTCAGTGTTGTAACAGATATCAAAATTGATTGTGTTTCCCAAGGTACAAATTGATTCTCATTCGTTTACATTTTGATCATGTATATGGTAGCACTAGGTCTCCTTCATTAGCCATTTTTGAAGAATGTGTTTCTCCACTTGTTGATGGTTTGTTCCATGGCTACAATGTTGCGGTTCGTGCATATGGACAGACTGTTTCTGGTGTTGGCAGGTTTACAACAACATCATAACCTTCTTCGCATGGGAGGCTATTCATATTTTTGTAGGCATGTATTTCATTTGGAACACTGTGGAAGAGATTGTTAAGGCTTTTACCAATAACACCAGTTTGGATTCATCCATGTTGTCTTTGTGGCTGGCAACATTTTTGTTTGTTGTGTCTACCTTCCTAAGTCAGGCCGGGCGTTGCAGAATTTTTAACAGGAAACTGTGCAGAGCTGTAGGCGATTGTGCACTTCCTATAACCCTTCTACTGTGTACAGGTGTGACATATTTTCCAAAACTAGACCGTCCGCCCCTTCAAAGACTGGCTTTTCCCAGAACTGGATTTCGAACTGATGGAGTGACCAAGCTTGGGAGTTTATTGAATCTGAACAATGTTCCCTTGTTTAGCATATTCAGATAAAGGTGGAAGATTTTGATTTTTCGAGCTTCTTCACCATAGAAGGAACTGGTGGTTATCTAGATTATGAGGAGTTTTGACTGCACACATTCTTCATTCCTTAATCTACAAGGACGAATGTAGATTTACCCAGATTATTATGCTCACGATAGTTCGGGAAAAAAGGCTCTTTTGTGTTGGTAGAAGAATGTCGGTATTGTAATATGCATGGACTGTTCTTATCTTTAAAGAGCCTATAATCATGTAAACTGATTATGGGGGAAACTTTGAATGGTATTATCAGGTGGACAAATTAATTAGCTGAGAAGGGTTCAAGCCTTATGGGAAGGTTCTCTATGCAGGAGGACTGTCTGCCTTCATTGCAGCAGTCACCATTCTTGGAGGAAAGGATGTCGAGCCACCTTCAGAATTTGCTTCGTTCTGTACCGAAAAGATTTCAAATCTACGGCTAAGAAAAGCTCGTTCGAAACAGTTAAACCATCCGAGAATTTTGATCTTTGGTGTCAAAAGCAAAGTGCTGGGACTCATAAATATGTTTTTAAACTTTAAATTGGACCATATCTCTCAACACCAAAATCGTGATCTTGCATGGCAAAGATTTCGCAACACATTTGTACACCATCCTATCCAGTCCCTGAATGAGATTCGCGAATCCAAATGATGCCATGAAATTTCTTGGGAAATGTATTCTTCACGTCGGTCGCTCGAATGCAATGCCTCATTGGTCACAGGCATTAAGGTTTTCATGTGGACGTGAGGAAAATTAGGGTTTTGATCAGAGATCTATGCGCGTTGAAGAAATCCAAGAGTCGTTACTCTAAAAACTTTGTCTAGACTGGAAGAAAAGAGGTCAGAAATGAGGTCAGGGAATAACCAGAGGAACAGAGCATGGGTCAGATTGGAAGAGGCAGAGAATCGTCCTAAGAAGGCAGAGAGACTTTTTTTTTTACACGCTAAAAATGCCCAGACAAATGGACAGAGAATGCCTACTGTTAGAAACATGTTGTTTCATTATTCGGCCCCCTCTGCTGAGAGACTGCAACAGATTGCTACACGGAACCCCAACTCCGAATCCACAGAAGGGCTACCTTTCGATTTTCGTGGAGGTGAACAATATCAACTGGTTGAATCTAGTAGAATGGTTTACTGTATCGGTAGAGAGATGGGCCGAGAATATTTCACTGCTAGGGAGTATGTAAATGCAAAATAAGCTCTTTGAAAGATGGCATTTTTCTTGCCATAAAAGAACTAGCCAGGAGTGAGACGCCAACTGTTAGCTGTGCATCTAATATATTTAGTCTTGGATGCCTTGCTTACTATTTGCTTGCTCGGAGACCCCTTCTCGAATGTAACAACAACACTTGGATGTATACAAGTTCTCCATTCTTTCGGGATGATACAAGATTACGCATCATATGCTTGAGAGAGATAACATGCGGAAGTCCAAGTTTCTGAAAGCTTCATCAGGGATGTGGAAAGAATTTGATGCTCGTGTGCTACGGTACAGAACTTCCTAATGTAACCAATGATTCTACTCATGGTGCTTACTATAGAGGAATCTCAGGACAAGCTTGATTTTGAAACACTGCCAGCTTTGGTTCCTGTATTGTCTTCTGCATCGGGCGAAACATTGTTGCTCTTGGTTAAACATGTCGGTCTTATTATCAACAAGATTGGATATTCTGCACCTGTTCAGGATGACATCATAAGCGATCTCAGCCTGACAGTCTCTCAGTACTCTTTATTCGGTTCACTATCCAATGTTGGTGCAATGGTTGGAGCGATAGCCAGTGGAAAGATTGCTGATTGCATTGGGCGAAAAGGGGCACTCATAGTGGCAGCAGTCCCAAGTATTGTAGGGTGGCTTGCCATTGCCTTTGCAAATAATGCTTCATTATTGTATGTGGGTAGATTGTTGGCAGGCTTTGAAATGGGATTCATATCGTTCACAGTACCGATATATATAGCTGAGATAGCTCCGAAGCACTTGCGGGGAGCTCTTGGTACTGTAAATCAGCTTTCGATTACTATTGGTGTAATGCTGGCGTATTTATTTGGGTTGTTTGTTTCATGGAGGTTTCTGGCAATTATAAGAGTAGTTCCCAGTGTTCTGTTGATTATTGGTCTCTCCGTTATCCCCGAATCTCCAAGATGGCTGGCTAAAATAGGCAAGGAAACAGATTTTGAAGCATTCATCACGGACTCTTCGTGGCCCTGATACTAATATTTCAGTTGAAGAAGCTGACATTAAGACTGCGGTGGAGGCAAATCAGCAGCAAAGCAAAATCATAATATCTGACCTTATTGAGAGAAGATATGCACTCCCTCCGACTACTTGGCATCGGTTTTCTTTTACTGCAGCATTTGAGTGGAATCAATGCTATTATGTTCTATGGAACCTACATTTTCAAATCTGCTGGAGTTTCATCGAGCAAAGTTGCAACTCTTGGACTTGGTGCTATTCAGGTTGTCATGACTGCTTTCACTGCATGGTTGATAGACAAAGATGGAAGACGTTTCCTCCTCATGATCTCATTTGGGGGAATGGCTATCTGCCTTTTTCTTGTTGGTCTTGCATTCTTCTTGGAGAACCATGTTCCGAGAGCTTCTCATGAAACATCCTACAGTATTTTGTCCTTAACTGGTGTATTGGTTTACATAGTTTCCTTTTTCTCGTGGTATAGGAGCCATTCCATGGATTATTATGTCAGAGATCCTTCCTGTTAATGTAAAGGATGTTGGCGGTAGTATTACGACTTTGATAAACTGGTTGTCATCTTTTGCGGTGACCATGACAGTCAATTTACTTCTAGAGTGGAGCACTTCAGGGACTTTTTGGATTTATTCTCTTGTTGTTGCCTTTACAGTTGCATTTGTTGCACTATGGGTGCCTAAAACTAAAGGGAGAACCCTCGAGGAAATCCAATCATCATTTCAATAAGCTTGACCTGATTATATTACTACATTGAAGGCATCTTGCTAGCTTGTTAACATAAAGTTGGTGGATTCTGATATTGAAAAGCAAAACTGCAGCTTCCAAGTGTCAAGGAAGGAATGACGAGTTTTCAAATGATTAGTAACGGTTCCAAGAGCTCGCAGATGCGCCTGGAAGTTGCAGAATGCCATGAAGAGGAAACGCTTCAGATTCCTGGAACACAAAGAGTTTTCTTTTTCTTTTTAAAAGACTGATAGATGTAAGAGAGAAAGAGAGAGGTGCATGAGTGCAACGCTGAGGGAAAACCTCTTTCGAGAGGGGTTCATTGTAATTGCTAAGTTATTTTGTAAGCCATTAATGGAGTAATACAGATGATTTTTTATTTGCGACTGTGAGATTCATCACAATCAATTTATTTCAGCATGTTTTCCTCTTCTTCAGCTATGTTAAATCTGTTTGGAATTTATTTGATATGCTCCTTACTCACAATTGATGTGTTATCATTTTCATAATGTTATTTCTTCCTTATTCTGTCGCAACTACGTTTCATTTCATTTTCCTCTAACTGATGTGCTTTGTTATACTTTAGTACGACCACTACTATAACGAATGGATTTGGGTTTTCTATAATTGTTTATTGTCTTTCCTCTGCACCAGCTATCAACGGGTGTAAGACTAATCTGCATTTTCAGAATTCTGCATATATTCTCTGCTACGTCGGCCTTTCCTTTTTCTTTCCGCTACCGCATCATGATTTATCAAAACACTGAAAGATAGACTTACTTTGCCTCACTTTCCACAAGTTATTTGATCTCTGCTATTATCTCTTTTCTTCGGTTTTCATTTGACTCCATGCCCAATGGACCATTTCCCTGGTTCAACCCCCAAACTCCAAAAATCCAAGACCATCATTTACCCATAAATCTGCCCACCCATTTCATGTTTATTGAAGATCAATTTGTGACATTTTTCGAGAGATCCCTCTCGGGTTGGAAAGGGAAGCTTCCAATCCAAAGTGGTTCAAGGTTGCCTCGGGATTGATTTGTTGCAACCCATTTCAGTTCCGAGTGTCAACAGTCAGGATATTTGTGTCATAGACGATGCATATATGTTCATCACATTAGGACAATGAGGTTGTTTTTGTTAGATTGCAACAATAGGGTTATGTTCATCACATTGTGATGACGAGGTTATGTTTGTCACATTGTGACAATATAGTTATGACAAGACATGCTCGTCACATTGTGAAAATATTGTTATGGCCACTCATATTCATCACATCACGACAATATCGTTGTGTTCATCACATTGTGACAATATGGTTATGGCCAACCATGTTCAACCATTGTCAACCATGGTCAACCATGGTCATGGTCAATCAAGTTCAACCATATTTATGTTCGTCACATTATGATAATATGGTTATGTTTGTCACATTATATGTTCAACGTATAATGCTAGGTTTTCCACTTTGCGGCAATATGGTTATGTTTGTCACATTGCGATGACGACATGATATTTGTTATGTTCGTCACATTGTTCATCACATTGGGAGGGAAAGATATTTACGTGACATTATGATGAGTAGATATTTGCATCACATTGCAAAGAAGGGGATATGTTCATGACATTGCGACGATAGGATAATGTTTATCACATATTGACGATGATGGGGATAGTGCGATGATGGGGCTATGTTCATCGCATTGCCACGTCATGAAATTTAATTAAAAAGTGGTTATGTTATGGACATAAATATCATATGTTCATCGTATGTCATATGGCTATGTGATGAACATGAATTTCATATGTTCATCATATTGCGACAACAAGACATTTATTGTGACGACGAGGCTTCATCACATTATGATGACAATACATTGTTTTCCACCTTATGATGACAAGATATTTTCATAACATTGTGACGAGGAGGCTATTTTCATCACTTTGCGACAACAAGGCTATGTTTGACATTGTTTGTCACCTTATGACGACAAGATATTTGCATAACACTGTGACAAGGAAGCTATGTTTATCACATTGTGACACCTAGAAATGTTTGTCACATTGTGACATCAGGATATGTGCGTCACATTGCAACGTGAGAAAATATTCATCACATTGTGACAATAGAGCGATGCAGGACACATTGCAACATTTTTTTATGTTCATTAAATTACAACGTTACTATCCACATTTTGACGGCATGGCTATGTTCATCACATTACCACGTTAGTTTATGTTTGTCACATTGCAACGTTATTATGTTCATTACAATGAGACCTCGAGATATGTTTTACATATTATGTCATCATTAAGTGATTGTGACAATGTGAGGACATGGTAAATGTTCACATTACAACGTTGGGAAATTTTCATCACAATGTGACAAAGGAAAAAATTCATCACATATTGAGGTATGGTCATCAGTGTAACATTGTGAGCTTTGTGTAAATAATTGAAATGTTGGGATATGTTTGTTAGATTGTGACATTAGGGTTCTATACATTGTAATGTAGGCTTTTCGTTTGTCACACACATTATGAAATTGGAATAGATAAATGTGAGATTCTGACAATGTGTTATGTTTGTCACATAGCGACATCAAGAAATGTTTGTCTCATTGCAATATTGGGCTATGTTTGGCAAATTGCAACATTGGGTTCTGCACATCACAATGCGACAAAAGGTTATGTTTGTCAGATTGTGACATTTGGAAATTTTTGTCACATTGTGACATCAGGATATGTACATGACATTGCAACATAAGGGCATGTTTGTCACATTGTANAATTGCAACATTGGGTTCTGCACATCACAATGCGACAAAAGGTTATGTTTGTCAGATTGTGACATTTGGAAATTTTTGTCACATTGTGACATCAGGATATGTACATGACATTGCAACATAAGGGCATGTTTGTCACATTGTAATTTTTTTTTCATCTTAACACTAAGTCTAATGGGCAAGATGATTGACTTATAAAATTATATAAACATTTTCAACATCCAAGTACAAAAATGTATGTAGTAATATATATATGTTATAGATATATTTAATTTGAAATTATGTCAAACTTTTTCAACATCTAATTAAATGTATGTAGTAATTGACTTATCTTAAGTGAAGTTTATGCAACCAATTTTAAGTTAATTATGTTTTCTTTTAATATAATAAAAATTGAAATTTAATAAATTATATCAACATTTTCAACATCCAATTGTATAAAAATGTATGTAGTAATATATATGTTGTAGATATATTTAATTTGAAATCATGAAAAACATTTTTAATCTCTAATTAAATGTATGTAGTAATTGACTTATTCTAAATGAATTTTATGCATCAAATTTCAATTTTATAATAATAATAATAATAATCTATTTTTAAGGTCATGGCCAAGCCACACAAAATTGGTGTATGAGACCCCCTTGTTTGTGGGACAAGGGACCCCCCTCCGCCCAACGATTTGATTGGTAAAGTCTACGGAGATATACATACCCTACCCCCCTTTGGATTTGAACTTGTGACCTCTTAAGAAGAAACACATGTTCTTAACCATTAGGCCCACTTAGGCTATATTTCTTTAATAATATATTTTTAAGGCCAAGCCACACCAAATTGGTGTATGAAACCCCCTTGTTTGTGGGACAAGAGACCCCCCTTCGCCCAATGATTTGAATGGTAAATTCTACGGAGGTATGCATACCCTACCCCCCTCTAGATTTGATCTTGTGACCTCTTAAGAGGAAACACATGTTATTAACCATTAGACCCACTCAGGCTGCATATATTTTCTTAACCATTAGACCCACATGTTCTTACATTTTCTTTTAATATAATAAAATTTTATATTTAATAAATTTATAAAAATTATATTTAAATATAGAATATGTTTTTTCCTTCTTAGAAAAAGATTAAATTACCAAAAAAATAGTATATGGTTATATATATAAAATTAAAGCTAAATATTATTAGAATTCATATAAAATAGCTTTAACAAGAATACAAGGAACATTAACTTTCTTATACTATCTCGAGCTTATGCCCACATCATCAATGAAAAAAAAATCATTCATTATCAATAAAAAAATAATCCTTCACTATCAAAGAGATTCTTTTTATAAAAATATGAAATGTTGAAAATATTCCATTTATTTTCAAATATTTTTCATATAGAAAAGTAGATTGCTATCAATTTGTAATCAAAATCACTTTCATTTAATTTTCAATATGTGGAGATATCTATTTTTTTTCTCTTTTCTGTGTTTCCATTTATTATTATTATTTAAATGGAATTCAAACCATTTTATTGTTATTATAAAATAAACCTTAATTTACAAATAATCATACCCCTAATTTTAATAAAAATAACACTAATATTAATAACCTTAACCCTAATCCTAATAACCATTTACTTCAATATATTATTAATACATTATTGATGACATCTTTAATTATTAATATTGTTTAATAATTAGTATATAAAGAGTATGTATGTTACATACATAAAGTACCCATTGTATATATTAACTAGCACAGTCACATAATTGTGACTGATTAAGCCGAAAGGCATATTTATTTTACTTTATACATACTTGTCCACTCTTATGCACGTAGTTTCTTGAGCCGTCGTGAAGAACGCAGTTGAGCCATCGTTGAGCCATCGTGAAGAATATGAAACGAGCATCATATATTACTATGCAGAGACACTTGGCATCGCGAGCCGTCATTGAGCTACGAAGAGACACTTGAGCTACACGCATTGTGAGCCGTCTTTGAGCTACGGAGAGACACTTGGCATCATATATTACTATGCTCTGCCCAATATGAAACACGTGGATCACTAATGCTGAAACGTCTGAGGAAAATGCAAGAACAGGTGAGGAAATTCGTGGTTAATAATTCAAATGTGGTAATGTTAAACGTTAATCATTGAAACGTGGCAATCATATAGTGTTATAGTAATCTTTTAATATGATTAGGTAAATGTTAAAAAGTAAACAGGTTAACGGATGCATTCAAAAATACAAGGAGATTATGAAGAGTAAATCACATTCATTGATTTGGGAGGACGACTAAGAATATTCCAACATCTTTAATTGTTAGCCATCAGATTAGAATTTTAGATTAAAAGATGATTAATTGTGCCCATTGCCAATAGGTATACGCCTTTCGGCGTAATTATTTATATTAATAATTATTAATAATACAATTATTATTATTAATTATTATTGTATTATGTATAATAATTCTTAATGTATTAATAAAATTTATTAATTGTATTGTTAATGATAATCAAAGCAATAAGTAAAATATTATTAATAATATTAATAACTATTATTACTATTCACCAATAATAATAATAATAAGTATTTGTTTATATTAATAATAAATATATTAATTATTAATAACTATTAATAACTATTAATATAGTTAATAGTTTATATTAAATTAATCACTAATATTAATCACTTTTTAGTATAATAATTTAATATTAATAATAGTAATCCTAACTTTACCAATAATTAATATATTAATAATACATACATTAATCCTAAATCTAATAGCCCTAACCCTATTAGTAATATATTATTAAAAACCCTAATCCTAAATTTTTCAAAATTAATTAATTCACTTTATTAATATATTAATTTACAAAGCTAGCTTATTTTATTATAAACTTTATGTTATTGTGAACAAACAAAAAAAATTCATTAATGGACACGATTTTTGAATACAAACTACATCATTCTTTAATCGAATGAAGTGTTACACTCACCAAAATTTGTTGAATACGAAGGAAGAATATGAAAGTACTGGTAATTATGCGGCTGCAAAAACTTAGAATTAGGAAAACCAACACACAGGTGAGGCTATGCTCACAATCTATATTATTCAATGAAGACTGATTACATCATTATATAGGAACGAATCTACTTAGTCGGTTACAACAAACCATAGAAAACTAGACTCTACATTAAGTGAAATAGAGTTCAAGTACACAACTAACTCTTGCATCATTATTTCCAAGTCTCCCCCTTAATGGAGAATGGATTGACTCCTACACCTGACATCTCCCTAAACATCTCAAACTTAATCTTTCCAAGAGGCTTAGTGAAAATATCAACAACATTTTCACAAGTATTACAATACATAAGAGCTATTTCATTGGATTGCAACTTTTCTCTAACAAAATGAAACTGAGCATCAACATGCTTTCTCCTTGCATGAAAAATCGGATTATTCTCCAGCTTGATTGAACTTTGATTATCACATTTGATCATTGTAGGTTCCTTTTGTTCTTCTCCAACATCTTGAAAAAGTCTTCTCAACCAAACAACTTCACAAGTTGTTGCACACAAGGATTTATATTCTTCTTCAGTAGAAGACAAAGATACATTAGGTTTCTTTTTACTGCTCCATGAAACAACCCTGGATCCAATGCCAAACACATATCCAATGGTTGATCTTCGATCATCCAGATTGCCAACCTAATCATAATATGAGTAACCCATCAACTCAACATTAGATGCATCAGTATATTTAATACCATAATCAAGTGTTCATTTTAGATGCCTGAGTACTGCCTTTGTTGCATTCTAATGGCTTTCTAGAGGTTTCTCCATAAACTGACTTAATACACTCATAGAATATGCAATATTAGGTCTGGTTGTGGTGATATAATTCAAATTACCCACCATCCATCTATACATAGTGCCATTCACCTCCTTTGAACCCTCATCACAAGAAAGTTTCATATTCTATTGCATGGGAACAATAGAAGATTTACATTGATCCATTTTAAATCTCTTAAATACTTCTCTGACATACTTACTCTGACAAACAAAAGTTTGGCCTGGATTTCTCCAAACTTCAAGACCTAGGCAGTAATGTAACTCACTAATATCTTTCATTTCAAAAACTTGTGACAACTCCTCCTTGATTTCATCAATTAATTTTTCTACATTTCCTGTAATTATCAAATCTTCAACATATAAGGAAATCAATACTATATACCCCTGTTCATCAAATTTGGTATACATATTTGGATCACTTTTTGTCCTCATAAAACCCTGTTGAAGAAAGAAAGAGTCTATTTTCTCATACAATGACCTAGGTGCCTGTTTTAGTCCATACAATCATTTCTTCAACTTGCACACTAAGTGTTCTTGCCCATGTCCACAAACCCTTTAGGTTGATTAAGGTAAACCTCCTCCTTTAACTCACCATTCAAAAATGCAGATTTAACATCTAATTGGTGTAGCTTCCAATGATACTTTGTAGCTAAAGCAATTAAAAATTTGATAGTATTCAATTTAGCCACTGGTGCAAATGTTTCAGCATAATCAATACCTCATGTTTGTGAATACCCATTT
>SNQJ01S0044871.1:0-10630 GCA_010110895.2 Picea sitchensis
TATTTCTTGCTTAACTCTTGTTCATACCTTTACTATTTTCTTTCTAACCTTTTGCATTACAGCTGTCATGCCTATCAGAGCCCAAGTAGGCATGTAAGTGCTTGCTTTTTGCTCACTCATTGACGAAAAGAGCACGAACAGAGTGGATGGACAATGTGGTCACCTAATCCATGCCTAAACAAGCATGCAAAATCTCATGGAGCTAAAAAATAATACTCCATTAGGATTTTATGGCTCGAGGAGGAATTGCCAAGAGTCCCTGAAATGGTTTCAGATGTAACTTGCAACTGGGCATAAACTGACAACCGAGACTCTGATTGAGGAACCGTCGACTCTGATGGATTCTTGGTAGAGGATTTCAGCTAGAGAACCCCTCACTCCCGTGTGCCATGCCTCGAAAGTTTCTTTACTCATTGATTTCGAGAACTAGTGTTTTTCTTAGTTTGAAGCAAAAAAACATTGTTGGATTAAGGGGTCCAATTTATGAAACCATGCCTCAGGAGTGGCTGGAAACTATAGTCACCTAGTCCACACCTAAAAAATCTTGCAGCATCTCACGGAACTCAAAAATGTTTCCCCATTAGGTTTGTATGCCCTCAAGAGCAGTTGGCCAAGATTCCCTGAAATGGTTTGGGATGCGACTTGCAACTGGGAATATAATGAATATCGAGACTCGGATTGAGGAACCATTGACTTCGATGGATTCCCAGGATAGGATTTCATCTAGAGAACCCCTCACTCATGGGTGCCATGCCTCAAAAGTTTCTTTAATCATTTATTTCGAGAACTAGTGTTTTGCTCATTTTGGGGCAATGCAACATTTGGATTAAGGGTCCAATTTACCAAACCATGCCTCAGGAGTGGATGGATAATTTGGTCACCTAGTCCATGCCTAAAAAAGCTTGCATCATCTCACGACGATAAAAAATGTTGCTTCATTAGTCTTTTATTCCCTGAGTGGGAATTGGCCAAGAGTCTCCGAAATGGTTTGGGATGTGACTTGAAACTAGGCATAAAACAAAAACCGAGTCTCGGATTGAGGAACCACAATCTCTATTGGATTCTTGGGATAAGATTTTAGCTAGAGAACCCCTCACTCCTAGTTCCAACCCCTTGAAAGTTGTTTTTTTCATCAATTTCGATAACTAGTGCTATGCTAAGTAAGAAGCAATGGGACATTTGGATTTAGGGGTCCAATTTATGAAACCATGCCTCAAGAGAGGATGGAAAATGTGGTCTCCTAGTACATGCCTAAACAAGCATACAGAATCTCATGGAGCTCAAAAATGTTTCTTCTTTAGGATTTTATGCCCTGAGAAGGAATTCCCAAGAGTTCCCGAAATGGTTTGGGATGCGACTTGCAACTGGGAATAAAATGAAACGTGAGACTCAGATTGAGGAACCGTCAAATCTGATAGATTCCTAGGATAGGATTTATGCTATAGCACCCCTCACTCTCAGGTGCCATGCCTCGAAAGTTTCTTTACTCATTGATTTCGAGAACTAGTGTTTTTCTCAGTTTGAAGGAAAAAACCATTATTGGATTAAGGGGTCCAATTTATGAAACCTTGCCTCAGAAACAGATGGAAAATATAGTCACCTAGTCCACGCCTAAAGAATGTTGTAGCATCTCACAGAACTCAAGAATGCTTCTTCATTAGGTTTTTATGCCCTTAGGAGCAATTGGCCAAGAGTCCTAGAAATGGTTTGGGATAAGACTTGCAATTGGGAATATAACGAATATCGAGACTCGGATTGAGGAACCGTTGACTTCGATGGATTCATGGGATAGGATTTCATCTAGAGAAATCCTCACTCGGGGGTGCCATGCCTTAGAAGTTTCTTTAATCATCGATTTCGATAACTAGTTCTTTTCTCAGTAAGAAGCAGTTCAACATTTGGATTTAGGGGTCCAATTTATGAAACCATACCTCCGGAGTGGATGGACAATGTGGTCACCTAGTCCATGCCTAAAAAAGCATGCAAAATCTCATGGAGCTAAAAAATAGTACTCCATTAGGCTTTTATGCCTCGAGGAGGAATTGCCAAGAGTCCCTGAAATGGTTTCAGATGCGACTTGCAACTGGGCACAAACTGACAACCGAGACTCGGATTGAGGAACCGTCGACTTTTATGGATTCTTGGTAGAGTATTTTAGCTAGAGCACCCCTCACTCCCGCATGCCATGCCTCGAAAGTTTCTTTACTCATTGATTTCAAGAACTAGTGTTTTTCTCAGTTTGAAGCAAAAAAACATTATTGGATTAAGGGGTCCAATTTATGAAACCATGCCTCAGGAGCGGATGGAAACTATAGTCACCTAGTACACACCTAAACAATCTTCGAGCATCTCACGGAGCTCAAAAACGTTTCCCCATTAGGTTTGTATGCCCTCAGGAGCAATTGGCCAAGAGTCCCTGAAATGGTTTGGGATGCGACTTGCAACTGGGCATATAATGAATATCGAGGCTCAGATTGAGGAACCGTTGAATTTGATGGATTCCCGGGATAGGATTTCATCTAGAGAACCCCTCACTCACGGGTGCCATGCCTTAGAAGTTTCTTTAATCATTTATTTCGAGAACTAGTGTTTTTCGCATTTTGGGGCAATGCAACATTTGGATTAAGGGTCCAATTTACCAAACCATGCCTCAGGAGTGGATGGATAATTTGGTCACCTAGTCCATGCCTAAAAAATCTTTCATCATCTCACGAAACTCAAAAATGTTGCTCCGTTAGTCTTTTATTCCTTGAGTGGGAATTGGCCAAGAGTCTCCGAAATGGTTTGGGATGTGACTTGCAACTAGGCATAAAACAAAAACCGAGTCTCGGATTGAGGAACCATCATCTCTGTTGGATTCTTAGCATAGAATTTTAGCTAGAGAACCCCTCACTCCTGGTTCCAACCCCTCAAAAGTTGTTTGTTTCTTCAATTTTGATAACTAGTGCTATGCTCAGTAAGAAGCAATGCAACATTTGGATTTAGGGGTCCAATTTATGAAACCATGCCTCAAGAGAGGATGGAAAATGTGGTCTCCTAGTACATGCCTAAATAAGCATGCATAATCTCATGGAGCTCAAAAATGCTTCTTCTTTAGGATTTTATGCCCTGAGAAGATATTCCCAAGAGTCCCCGAAATGGTTTGGGATGCGACTTGCAACTGGGAATAAAACGAAACGAGAGACTCGAATTGAGGAACTGTCAACTCCGATAGATTCCTGGGATAGGATTTGTGCTATATCACCCCTCACTCCTAGGTTCCATGCCTCGAAAGTTGCTTTACTCATTGATTTCGAGAACTAGTGTTTTTCTCAATTTGAAGGAAAAAACCATTGTTGGATTAAGGGGTCCAATTTACGAAACCATGCCTCAGAAACAGATGGAAAATATAGTCACCTAGTCCACGCCTAAAAAATGTTGTAGCATCTCACATAACTCAAAAATGCTTCTTTGTTAGGTTTTTATGCCCTTAGGAGAGATTGGCCAAAAGTCCTAGAAATGGTTTGGGATAAGACTTGCAATTAGGAATATAACGAATATCGAGACTCAGATTGAGGAACCGTTGAATTCGATGGATTCCTGGGATAGGATTTCATCTAGAGAAATCCTCACTCAGGGGTGCCATGCCTTAGAAGTTTCTTTAATCATTGATTTTGAGAACTAGTTTTTTGCTCAGTTTGAAGCAATGAAACATTTGAATTAAGGGTCCAATTTACCAAACCATGCCTCAGGAGCAGATGGATAATTTGGTCACCTAGTGCATGCCTAAATAAGCTTGCAGCATGTCACATAAATAAAAAAAAATTCTATGCTAGTCTTTTATGCCTTGAGCGGGAATTGGCCAAGAGTCCCCGAAATGGTTTGGGATGCGACTTGCAACTAGACATAAAATGCAAACCAAGTCTCATATTGAGGAACTGTCATATCTGTTGGATTCCTAGCATAGTATTTTATCTAGAGAACCATTCATTCCCGGTTCCAGCCACTCGAAAGTTGTTTTTTTCATCGATGTTGATAACTAGTGCTATGGTCAGTAAGAAGCAATGCAATATTTGGATTTAGGGGTCCAATTTATGAAACCATGCCTCGAGAGATGATGGAAAATGTGGTCACGTACTCCATTCCTAAACAATCATGTAGAATCTCATGGAGCTCAAAAATGTTACTCCGTTAGGCTTTTATGCCCCGAGGAAGAATTGCCAAGAGTCCCGGAAATGGTTTGGGATGCGTCTTGTAACTAGGCATAAAAAAAAACTGAGACTCAAATTGAGGAACCATCGACTCTGATGGATTCCTGATATAGGATTTCAGGTAGAGCACCCCTCACTCCCGAGTGCCATCCCTTAGAAGTTTCTTTACTCATTGATTTTGAGAACTAGTGTTTTTCTCAGTTTGAAGAAAAAAACACATTGTTGGATTAAGGGGTTCAATTTACAAAACTGTGCCTCAGGAGAGGATGGAAAATATAGTCACCTATTCCACTCCTAAACAATCTTGCAACATCTTATGGAACTCAAAAATGCCACTTCATTAGTCTTTTATGCCCTCAGGAGTAATTGGCCAAGAGTCCCTGAAATGGTTTGGGATGCGACTTGCAACTAGGCATATAATGAATATCGAGACTCGGATTGAGGAAACGTCAATTCCGATGGATTCTTGGGATAGGATTTCATCTATAGAACCCCTCACTCTTAGGTTCCATTCCTCAGAAGTTGGTTTAATCATTGATTTTGAGAACTAGTGTTTTTCTCAGTTTGGGGCAATGCAACATTTGGATTAAGGGTCCAATTTACCAAACCATGCCTCAGGAGTGGATGGATAATTTTTCACCTAGTCCATGCCTAAACAAGCTTGCAAAATCTTACGAAAATAAAAAATGTTGCTCCGCTAGTCTTTTATTGCTTGAGCAGGAATTGGCCAAGAGTCCCCAAAATGGTTTGGGATGTGACTTGCAACTGGGCATAAAACAAAAATCGAGTCTTGGATTGAGGAACCATCATCTCTATTGGATTCCTGGAATAGTATTTTAGCTAGAGCACACCTCACTCCTGGTTCCAACCCCTCAGAAGTTGTTTTTTTCATCGATTTTGATAACTAGTGCTATGCTCAGTAAGAAGCAATGCAACATTTTGATTTAGGGGTCCAATTTACAAAATGATGAATCGAGAGAAGATGGACAATGTGGTCACCTAGTACATGCCTAAACAATCATGAAGAATCTCATGGAGCTCAAAAATGATTCTCCGTTGGGCTTTTATGCCCTGAGGAGGAATTCCCAAGAGTCCCCAAAATGGTTTGGGATGCGTCTTGCAACTGGAAATAAGACGAAAAATAAGACTTAGATTAATGAACCATCGACTCTGATGGATTCTTGGGATAGGATTTCATCTAGAGAACCCCTCACTCGCACGTGCCATACCTCGGAAGTTGCTTTACTCGTTGATTTCAAGAACTAGTGTTTTTCTTAGTTTGAAGAAAAAAAGCATTGCTGGATTAAGGGGTCCAATTTATGAAACTGTGCCTCGGGAGCAGATGAAAAATATATTCACCTATTCCATGCCTAAAAAATCTTGTAGAACCTCACGAAATTCAAAAATGCTACTCCGTTAGGTTTTTATCGCCTCAGGAGAAATTGGACAAGAGTCCCTGAAATGGTTTGGAATGCAACTTGCAACTAGCAATATAACGAATATTAAGACTTGGATTGAGGAACCGTCGATTCTGATGGATTCCTGGGATAGGCTTTCATCTAGAGAACCCCTCACTCACAAGTGTTATGCCTTAGAAGTTGCTTTAATCATTGATTTTGAGAACTAGTGTTTTGGTTAGTTTGAAACAATGCACCATTTGGATTAAGGGTCCAATTTCTGAAACCATGCCTTGGTAGTGGATGGATAATTTGGTCACCTATTCCATGCCTAAACAAGCTTGCAGCATCTCACGGAACTCAAAAATTTTGCTCCATTAGTCTTTTATGCCCTGAGCAGGAATTTGCCAAGATTCCCCGAAATGGTTTGGGATGCAACTTGCAACTGGGCATAAAATGGAAACCGAGTCTTGGATTGAGGAACCATCATCTCTGTTGGATTCCTGGCATAGGATTTTAGCTATAGCACCCCTCACTCCCAGTTCCAACCCCTCAGAAGTTGTTTTTTCATCGATTTCGATAACTAGTGCATTGCTGAGTAAGAAGCAATGCAACATTTGGATTTAGGGGTCCAATTTACAAAGTCATACCTCAGGAGGGGATGGAAAATGTGGTCACCTATTCCATGCCTAAACAAGCATGTCAAATTTCATGGAGCTCAAAAATGCTGCTCCGTTAGGCTTTTATGTCCCAATGAGGAATTGCCAAGAGTCCGCGAAATGGTTTGGGACGCGACTTGCAACTAGGCATAAAACAAAAATCAAGACTTAGATTGAGTAACCATCAAATCCGATGGATTCCTCGGATATTATTTCTACTAGATCACCCCTCACTCTCAAGTGCCATGCCTCGGAAGTTTATTTACACATTGATTTCGAGAACTAGTGTCTTTCTTAGTTTGAAGAAAAAAAGCATTGTTGGATTATGGGTTCCAATTTATGAAACCGTGCCTCGGGAGAAAATGGAAAATATAGTCACCTAGTGCATGCCTAAACAATCTTGCAACATCTCACGGAACTCAAAAATGTTGCTCGGTTAGGTTATTATGCCCTCATGAGCAATTGGCCAAGAGTCCTCGAAATGGTTTGGGATGCGACTTGCAATTGGGAATATAATGAATATCAAGACTCGGATTGAGGAACCATCGAAGATGATTGATTTATGGGATAGTATTTCATCTAGAGCGCCCCTCACTCATGGGTTCCATGCCTCATAAATTGCTTTAATCATTGATTTCGAGAACTAGTGTTTTTCTCAGTTTGAAGCAATGCAGCATTTGGATCAAGGGTCAAATTTACCAAACCATGCCTCAGGAGTGGATGGATAATTTTTCCACCTAGTCTATGCCTACAAAATATTCCAACATCTCACGGAACTCAAAAATGTTTCTTCGTTTGTCTTTTATGCCCTGAGTGGGAATTGGCCAAGAGTCCCCGAAATAGGTTTGGATGTGATTTGCAACTGGGCATAAAATGAAAATCGAGTCTCAAATTGAGGAACTTTCATCTCTGTTGGATTCTTGGAATAGTATTTTAGCTATATAACCCCTCACTCTCGGTTCCAACTGCTCGGAAGTTGTTTTTTTCATCGATTTTGACAACTAGTACTTTGCTCAGTAAGAAGCAATGCAACATTTGGATTTAGGGGTCAAATTTATGAAACCATGCCTCTGGAGAGGAAGGAAAATGTTGTCACCTAATCCATCCCTAAAAAAGCATGAAAAATCTCATGAATTTCAAACATGATTCTATGTTAGGCTTTTATTCCCCGAGGAGGAATTTCCAAGAGTCCCCAAAATGGTTTGGGATGCGACTTGCAACTGGGCATAAAATGAAAAATCGAGACTTAGATTGAGGAATCGTCGACTCCGATGCATTCCTGGGATAAGATTTCAGCTAGAGAACCCCTCACTCCTGGGTTCCAATCCCTCGGAAGTAGTGGACAATTTTGATGTGGACAATTTTGCATGGAGGCATTTCTCTCGGACCTCTTCATGAAAGATTGTGAATCTATGGTGCATGTACAAATATGTGAGATATGGGTTTATGATAATATTTTCAATTTTCCATTAACATTCTCCATTGACCTTGTGTAAACCATTCCATTTGGTGTTTGTTGCACTTAGTGTAAAGAACAATGTTGGAGGATTATAAGACGTAATTTAGGTATGAGCTATTTGTTACCTCTTTATTACCTTTTATTTTAATTGTATCCATATTTTTTATTGATAAAATGAGGAATTAATGTGAAACTGATGCCATTAGAGAAAAACTCAATCCTAAGGCCAACGAAGGAGAAAAAACAACATACGCTAATTAATCCAGGAGTCAAGCATGCAAATAAACCTTCTCACAAAGAAGCACTAGTTGGTGATGGAATCAAACATCGCAGAATCGATGCGCGAAGGGGTTGCGTTTCGGAAGGTGGGAAAGTTATGTTGACAACTTGCTTAACGAATTAATTCTCTGGTGCAAGTTACCTCACCGAGCAGTGGGAAACCCTTCAAGGAGTCTAAGTGAGTCTAGCCAATGTCGATCCCAGGTACAACACCACCTTCCCTGTGTTGTCACCTTGTGTAGGAAGTCTAAACGATTATGGCCTCTATGGTACCACCTACTATACCAAATAAGAGGGGGGACAATCGACAGTCAACACTAAGACAAACAAAGTAGGTTTGATTACTCAGAGGGCCCCAATGCAACCTTGTGATTGACCCTTGTGTTAGAAGGGCTTCCCAAAATCAGTGATATAGAAAATGGATTTTACTCCCTAACTCAAGGCTTTATGTTTTCTTAGAAACTTTGGAAAGTTATTCTCACAATCCTATTCCAAATCTCTACACCTAAGATAAGATGGGTTTGAAGAGCCCTAGAAAAGTTGCTAGATAAATTTTAATTAGCACTTGATTTTGGGTTGTTGTTACTCAAAAGGTGGTCGTAAGCCGATGGCGTTTGACTCGACTCTTTTTAGGTTGTTGTTACTCAAAGGAGTGGTCATGAAACTGATGGCGTTTTGACTCGACTCTTTAAACCATGCAAGAGGAAAATGAAATGCAAGAAATTCAACTTCGATGAAAACTAGCTATGGGAAGGAGCAAGAGGTTTTAAGAAAATAAATAATTTCTTGATAGATTACTATATGTGCAGTACTGTAAAATGACCCAAATTTTAAAAATACCATGTAAATGCATGCATATACATTCCAGGTACATCGTTTAAAGTTTAATCACCATGAATATTCATCACTTGATTTGCAGGGGTAATACAATACATTATCTTGTTCATGGTTTTCATCACAAGTATCCCATGGATGGAGATAGGCTTGTATTCCCTCCTGCATTTATGTTTGTCATTGTACTCATAGTAAGTGATAAGCTACATCAACTACAAAGTTGAGAGTTTAGTTTACTAGCATATCTTCACTTTAACCACAGATCTATCAAATATTTAACTAAAATATCTTCATCTTAATCATAAATTAATTAAATATATGACATGGATAAAAAACTAAAAAGTGAAAATTTATATTTCAATGCTTTTAACCAAATATTCTAGGAAAATTATACCTAAAAACTTGCTCTATCATTATTCCTAATGGGAAGTTATGGAGTATAGAATCACATAACTTTATCTATCATTATTCCTAATGGGAATTTATGGAGTATATAATCACATATATTTCCATATTTGTTCGTTGCACCCATGTTTAGAGGTGGGATTATGATGTACATTGTTTATTATCTTACCCATTACTACCTTGGCTTCGATACCTTCCAACGCCCTGGCTCATAAATTGAATATTCTCTACCTTTTATTCTTATCTTTAAGATGCCTTTTCCAGATTCTATATTCTATGTCAAATTAGATTGAAATGTTACATATTGAGGACATCACATGGTTGAGGACTTGTTGTGGATCGAGTGGGGGGTTTATTTCCTTAATTAGCCACAATCTCAAAGGGCCAATGCCCATGAGGATTTCCCTCAATTGTACCTAGTAGACTTCCCACATTGAATACTTGATGGAGGGTGATCCCCTTCTCAATACAAACATGCATAGTCTATCTTAGACTTCCCTCAAGAACAAATATGTTTAAGGCCCTCAATGTGTAATATGAAAGTTATTTTTCAATCAAGTAGAATATCCTGGCGTGGAAAAATTATTTGTATGATGGAATCAATTATCTAGAAGTGAGTTATTTAAGTTTTCCTATATATTGGATAGTCATGCTATGTCATTGAAGAGATTTAAAAGGGAAGAAATGATAGAATCATCGAAGAAGGAATTGCAGACCCACAAAATCAATACAACAGTAACCTTGATGACTTCTTGATGAAATGCCATGATTATAATACCTATGTCCAAGAGGAAGGAAATGATCCAAATCTGAAGCTCTATCAAGAAGAATTGTAAGGTTATGTCTCTGAAGGAAAATTTCGTTGCAGAAATAATGAGCAGAAATGGAACATGGAAGAGACCTCTAAATGTAAAGAAGGAAGAAATGGATACAAAGAGCATAGCACAAATATTGCATACCAAGAAGAACATACCTGATATGTGTTTACGTCTTGTTGGCAACAATAATATAATTTCTATTGTTTATAAGCTGCCTACACAGGGTCTCTAAATTTTCATTACTTGTCATGACCATTGTCACTAAACGACACTTGTCACTTGTCACTTTTTACATATCTTCCTTTCAATTTTTGTTTTCTTGACTGTAAGCATGAAAACTCACAACTGGAATTGACACTTTGTTTCAATTTTTTATTAGAGGAAAACTGTTCATATGGTCTATTATTGAATTGTCATATTTTTGTTATGAACATGATTGTTCTCCTTGTTTATAACTCCTTGGTTCTAAACATGCCTTGGTTACATAAGTGAAATGTTAAGAACCAAACATCAATATAGCATACAAAAACCTCTAGAAAAGTACTCAACGCCTTGAAAAAGAGATAATATCAGATAATAAGCCTCTTCG
>SNQJ01S0044871.1:10640-47920 GCA_010110895.2 Picea sitchensis
AAAATGAAAATGTCTCCTTGGTATATATAGGAGACTAGGAGGTTTAATGGCCTAAAGACGACATAAATAAAATAACATTACTAATCTAAATTACAACTAATGGACTAAATACGACATAAATAAAATAACATTACTAATCTAATATGCCCCAATTAAGTGGTAATGAGCCAATATTAGGGCTTAACATGAAAGACCTCCATTCATTAATATTTGATTCATATTAATTGAGTTTTGATTCATGAAACTTTGAATTATTCCATTGTTATTTGATGCACTTACCTTTGTGATTAAACTATGAATGCGCATATTTTGGTTTTAAAGTGTTCTAATCGTAGTACATACCCAATGCCAAGGTGGCATATGGAGTACATCATGCCATTACTCTTCTGCATGGTCTCGGGCTTCACAATTTTTCTCCCACGCATGGTGATTAACGCCTCTTCCTGTCGTTTGAATTGTCATAGAATTGTTTTTTTGAGGCTGGAGGCTATGGTTTTGTGGCTTTCTATCAAACCCTACCTATGAATTCTGTGTTGATTCCCTTCTGTTCTCCATGGCTCCAGTGGTAAGAATTGATCACAATGTCATCCAAGCCTTGCTATCATATGATAACACCAGGGACGATTTAGAAAGGAACGACTGGCATGTGTTCATTGAAAAATTTAAGGGTTTCAATCTGCGAGTTGCCCAAGAGTTTGCAATGAATTTTGATGTTTGCAGAGAAAAGATAGGTGATGTTCAGTTAGAGGTAACTGAGGATTTTTTAATCTAGGCCATCGGTTTACCAGCTGTCGGGCAAAAATGGTTCAAGAACACAAAATTTGAAGAGGTCCCCTGGACTTTGATGTTCACCTCACGGAAAATCATTGGTTGCAATCAAGGTATACCTATATCATCCTTAAAACCTAGGTGGCATGATCTACTTGCTATTGTGAAGGAAGATTTGGGTTAGTTTTCTTGTATCATATGTGATTGCTTATGAGTTTCATTGACTTCCCGTTGAATATGCCCTACTTCCTGCTAAGAAGTCTGTACAAGATGGGTAAATGATTTAGGAGGCAGAGGTCTGATTCGAGTTTATTTCACCATGGGATTATAAAAATTATCCTTGTGCTTCAGTTGCAGTTACAAAATGATTGTTGGGATGCTTTTATTTTACGAAATGGTTTTGGAAATCATGAATTGGGACAGGTTGATAAACAAGTCATTATTGAAACCCTCGTGAAACCTACCACCTCTCCTCCACCTCTCCTACCCTATGATCTTCTCCCTAATATTGAACCCTCAACCTACCCTGATGTTACTCAACCAGACAATCAAACGGGTTCACACCCAAAGAGTTGCGCTAAAACTATTAAAAAACCCACAGGGAAGAAGCTAAAGGGCAACATCGATGTTAATTATAAGAATAAAAGGGCTGGTCATTTGATTTCACAATGTGATCGAAATAAATTCAAAACCTGTGCAGACACAAACAACACAATTGAATTAAGTGAAGACTCAGACTCAAAAATTGAGAGTTTTTTGGCTAAAGAAGATCCCATGTCATACGGGCTCTATCTTGACACAACCCATGACTATGTAAACAACTTACCTCCATGTCTAAAAGGTAACCCATAATTCTCAGGCATTCAACTTTGTGATAAACCTACATTTCGCGTGGACAATTCTCAAATCCTTAATGCTGTCAGTGCCAATGCACAGTCCCTACATCCACTGTGTGATGAGTGTCGATCCTAGATCGATACGTATTATACGGATGTGCCTTTACTACAGTTTTGACTTAAATATTTAAAAGACCAAGTGGATTCGTTGACAAACGACAACAATAGACTCCAATCCATAACTCAAGCAAAGGAGAAATGCCTAAGAACTACAGGATCTATCATTTTTAAGAATGTATAAGCAACAACAACAATCGTAATCGTAAACTCCAAGATTGCTTGATATGTTTTGATACTGTGATTTGAGGTATGATTGTCCTTTTAATTTTAGCATGATTTTGTCACTCTCAGGATTAGGATAGATGATTTGATTGGATAGATCATCTTTCTTATAAAGATTAGTTTGTTTTATTTATTGAATAAAATATGATTCTAGTTTCTATTATAACTAGCTACAGAATTGTAAGATTCTATATCCAGTTAGAAAAATTCAAATTGCTTGATTTGACAATTGAAAACATATCTAAAATCTTCCCATTTTCATTTGTTTTCAGGAACCCATGATTTCTAAGGAGATTTGAGGCACTGTTGAGATCTTTCGGCCATATGAACTTTGTGCTTTTAGTAAATAGATTAGGTTATTGATATTTTTATTCAGTAAAATCAGGGTGGTTGCATCCCCCACAGTTTTGGAACAGATTTGATATTATCAACAAGAAACAATTTTGTTTCCTGGAACCTATATAAGCATGTTATTTTGTAAACATTGGATCATCTCTGCCTGGGGAAAAACTATGGATTTCTCATTTACAGACTTGGATGGAATATAATACTTGTCACAGTTTTAGCTTCTCCGTATTGTGTTTTTATTCAATTCATGTTTGTTTCAATTTGTAAATATGTTATGATTTATTTCACTGTCATGGTTTACTACAAGTTGATAGAATAAAAGTTTATATGTTATCCATGTTTCATGTTCCAGATTTAACACACAATAATCATTCGTTCAATTTGAATTAAGAGGTTTATCTCTGATTTTGATCAAACGTTTATACGCAAGTTCTCACAACAATGTTTTTCTTAATGCGGTTGCTTGTAAAATTATGAGATTGATGTGATCATATCTCTTATATGTTATATCATACAAATTCCACCATTACTGCTTCACATTTATTAGAAGCAAATTGTAGGATCTGATGTAGGTTTACCTCGTTAGACAAGGAGACTGAATGCTACACATTGAACAGATATTGGATGCGATAACAGGTCAGCCTGTTATTTAATTTCATTAGTATAGTAGTTATAGAAGTTCCCTGTAGTTAAAACACTTTTTATCATCTATTAATTCTTTTGTTTAATTAGACAGTTTGATATTCGATTTATTTTACATAAACATAATAAGAAAACAAATCAAAAAGATTAGATAATAGTTTACTGTTGTTTAAAAAATCAATTTACATTCGATTTTCATGGATTTAGATTAAAATTCGTATTTTGTATATATCATGTATATCTTAGAATTAGAATTATTTATATGTATGGTACATATGATAAGTAGAGCTATTTTATAAATATTAGTTAGTTAAACTGTAAATATATATTAGATCTATATATAGTTTTCAGCGATTTTTATTCATCGAGTTATTGCACTTTCTTTAGTTTTGTTTTTCACTTTCTTTAGGACTTAGATCAGCCAAACGGAGCTGCTAAATCTGTCGGAGTGGATTAATCCAAACGTCTTGGGTTAATTAGACAACCCCGAACCGGATTCACTCCTCTAGTTGGTGGGTGGTCAATTTGCTCGTCATCAAATGGCACTAGAAGGAGGGTCTGAAAACTATTAATGGCACGAGGAGGTCGTAAGACTCCTCCCCCACCTACCTGCTCACCTGTAGTAACTAGAATTCATTCAGACGATAACATTGTTTCTCAAAAAACAACCACATCAAATGAAAATCTATGGATCATGTTTGAACCAGTAACTCCTAATCCTTCGGGTGGTGATATACAAGAGATTGTTCGACAATATCTCATAAGAACGCACAGTGCCTTATCCTGTATAAGACAACCAAACCGACCTTTGAATCAACCATTAGAATTCTCTGATATCAAATAATAACTTGGAGGTACTGACCTTACCTTAAACCCTACAGATCCAATCCTCACTACTGTAGCAGGAGGATCTAGTATTCCACCATCACCACCCCCTTCATCTCCTTCTTCTTCTGGAGAAGAATCCTCTGACAAAGACAGTTCCTCATCCCAGCCTTCGACACCACCCACACCTATGGCCAATCCGAACAATCCCACCATACCCTGGCTTGACCAAGATGCAGTGGCTATACCTTGGCCTCAACATCCTTTACCCAAACACCTGGAGAAATGGCTCCCTAAATTTGACCCGGACTCCAAATTGATCGTTGAAGATCACATAAAAAAGTTTATGCTAGCCATTAGACTTCGTAGTGTTGAGCACGAAGACGTAGTCTGTAGATTGTTTCCCTACACCTTTGAAGGCAATGCCTCTACTTGGTACTTTTCCCAACAACCCCACACCATCGTGTCATGGGAGAAATTTGAATCCTGTTTCCTTGAGAAGTTCAGAGACAACAAGTTTCCTGAAGTTCTAGTTATGGAGCTTTCTAGTTTAAAAATGAACCCCAAAGAAAAGATCAAATGCTTTAATCAAAGGTTCCTCACACTAAAGAACCTGATCCCTACGGATTCGATGTCTTTCGAGAACCTTATTATCACGTACTACACAAAAGTATTACATCAAAACATAGCCATTTGGGTAAAGAGATCCAAGAAAGCCACGTTGTTAGAAACCTTCGAAGAGGCCAGTCAGATCGAGAAAGACATTCTCAGTTTAAAAGACACTACTAGCAATGACATAGAGACTAATTCATCTTCCAAAAGGAAAATTGAAATCCTTCCTAGACCTTCCCAAAACAAAGCTCAACCTGAGATTTTGGATTTAGAAAACTTATAGAAAGTCGTTCAGAAATTGTCCAACCAAGTTATAGATTTGAAAAGGTCAGCTGAAGAAGATTTTTCGAGCAAAGGGCCCTACAAACCCCCTTTTAGGAAGCCTTTTCCCACCAACCAACCTAATTCAAACACTGAAGGCCTAAATCTATAAAGCCTGTAATTTGCTATTCAAACGATCCTAAAAGCACATGATAACTTGATCCCTCCCGGGATTCCTGAAGAAGTAGCTAAACAAGAGACGGTAGAAGAAGATGAATCCTCTTCGAATATTTTTGGACATTTTTCGGATAGCATTTTTCAAGCTAATTTCGAAGCAGTACATCCTTACAATACTAGGAGCAAGATAGCAAATAAGCCTTCTTCCAAAATCACGACGACTTTGCCTAAAAAATAGTCTAAATCAACTGAGACTAAACAAAATTCAGTAAACCCA
The DNA here is from genome assembly GCA_010110895.2 of Picea sitchensis. Classification (NCBI taxonomy): domain Eukaryota; kingdom Viridiplantae; phylum Streptophyta; class Pinopsida; order Pinales; family Pinaceae; genus Picea; species Picea sitchensis. The sequence continues at coordinate 15,729 of SNQJ01S0044871.1, forward strand.
AGTTTAGATTATGATTTAATTGAAGATCTAAAAACGCTTAGGGCTAATATCTCAGTTTACGAATTATTAAAATTCCCTTTTCTTCTGCAAAAAATGTTGCAGAATATTGCAGAGAACAATCCGAACAACAACAAAGGTGTTCGAAACAACCCCAAAATGTCTTAGAAGGCCTCCGCCAAAACTACATCCGAACCTCATGATAAAAGAGACCTTCCTATAAATAATGTAAATAATGTAGATAAACCAGTTTCAGAGGCTACGATTAAAAAACAACAAACTTCTATTGTTAGTACTTGCAGAAACGTTCCTCCATTTTGTTGACTTTTGAAATTTTCAATAGGAATGTACATAACTGTATGGTAGATTCAGGTGCATCATCTAACGTAATGACTTGGTCTGTCTGTCAAAAGATTAATGCTGAAGTTCAACAATCCATCTTGAAAATTATCCATCTTGATCGAGCTAGTGTTAAAGTGATAGGCGAATTAAGAAATGTGCTTATAAGATTGTCCTATAATCCTAAAGTTCATCAAGTGATTGATATTATTGTTGTATATATTCTTGAATTTTATGGTTTGTTTTTAAGTAGAGACTGGTCAGAACAATTACATGGCTATTTTGCGACGGATTGGTCTCACTTGTGGCTGCCCGAAAATGGAAAGCCCAATAGAATCAGGGTAAATCGCGATTGTTATCTGAATTTCACGGTGACTAATTTAAATGATCCCAATGAACCATTCACTCCTTCTACCAATTCGCCTGAAATAAAAGGTATGGATACGTTTTTCGGCAATTTCATGGCCAAAATGTCCACCATCACTGAATTGAAACAACAATCATAAGTTTTGACATATATGCAGCCAACAACTTCCTCTCAGTGGTCACATACACTCGATGAGAATAAAATATGGTCTCTTTACTTTGATGGGTCAAAATATAAAGAAGAAGCTGGTGCAGGGTGCATGCTCATCGATCCAGCAGGTAATAAGACTCTGATTTCTTTCCGGTTAGAATTCGAATGTACAAACAACATGGCCGAATATGAGGCACTCTTGCAAGGCCTCAGAAAAGAATTAGATTTGAACATTCAAAATTTGACTGTCTTTGGTGATTCGAAAATCATGGTTAGACAGGTAAAAAATTCTATCCACTATCTATCTCTGCACCTTAAAAGCTATCAAACTGAGGTATGGAATTTGATGAACAATTTTTCTGCATTTAACATAAATTCTATTCCTAGATTGAATAATTTGGAAGCTGATTTGTTAGATAACGTCGCTTCAAAAAAATTTCCTACAGAAGGCTTATCTCTGAATGCATTTTCCATCGAACTGTTGTTCAGACCATCCGTCCCAGACAACATCACGAATTGGAGAGTCTTCGATGACGATCAACAGATCATAAGTTTTCTTCATATGGAAGAAATTTTCAAGGGAACGGTGATCGACAAAGGTACCCATGATGAAAATCTTCATGACTTTACGGTAATACCAGATCCGAGATCCCCAGAAACTTCATCAGACATGGTAAACTCTATCCCAAAATCTGTAGTTAGATTAGAAAAACTCTATGATCTTCATGACAAGTTCAGAAAATCAGTGAACTGTAAAACGAATAGTTCCTCTTTGACACATGAAAAAGTAAATTTGGGAACTAAAGACAATCCACAGTGCATTAATTTAGGGTTGGGGTGTTCTGAGCAAGAAAAGGTAGCATTTATTAAGTTGTTTAAGGAATTCAAAGATGTTTTTTCTTGGACGTACGATGACCTAAAAACCTTTGATCCTAACACCATTCAACACGTTATTCCCATGAAACCCCAAACCCAACCTTTTCAATAAAAGTTAAGGAAAATGCACCCAACGCTCGAACCAATGGTCAAGAAGGAATTAAACAAACTTCTGAAGGCTAAGATAATTTTCCTAGTTAGGCACACAAAACGGGTATCTAATCTTGTCCCTGTTAGAAAGAAGAGTGGTGAAATATGACTATGTGTCGATTTCCAAAATCTTAACCAAGCATCTGATAAAGAGAACTACCCTATCCCTCCCATGGAACAGATCCTTCAACAGGTATATGGTTCTGAAAGATTATCCTTGTTGGATGGTTTTTCAGGGTATAACCAAGTGCTTATGTCTCCTCCAGACCAACTCAAAACCACCTTCCGCACTCCATGGGGCACCTACGCTTATAGAAAGATGCCCTTTGGACTCATAAACGCCGGTGCTACTTTCCAGAGAGCGACGAACATCGCTTTTTGAGGCTTAATCAATCAATCTGTAGTAGTTTACCTAGATGACATCATTGTCTTCTCAAAAAATAAATAAGATCATCTAGCTCATTTAAGATCCGTTCTACAACGATGTCGTAAGTACGACATTTCTTTGAATCCTAAAATATCTATCTTCGCAGTAGAACAAGGTAAGCTCCTCAGATTCATTGTATTGAGCGAAGGGATGATTATTGACCCTGAAAGAACTCAAGTCATTTCGAAACCGCCCCCTCCCTCGTAAAAAAATTCCATGCAGGCCTTCTTAGGATAGATAAACTTTGTTAGGAGATTTGTCCCTAGATTTTCAGAAATGGTGAGACCATTACAAAACTTAATAAAAAAGGATGTACAGTACCATTGGGGACCTTTAGAAATCCAGGCTTTTGATTCAATAAAAAATTCCATAATAGATGCTTCTTCTCTAATGAGCCCCGACTTTTCGCAAGACTTCACCCTCTATACGTTTGCCTCTGACCGATCTTACGCTATTGTCCTAACTCAAAAGAACACTATAAACAATGAGGTCCCAATCGCCTTTATGAGCTCGGCCTTCAAGGGGGCAGAACTTAATTACCCAGTAGTAGATCAACAAGCCTATGCTGTTTTCAAAGAAGTAAAGCACTTATGATCTTATCTGTTGAAATCTAGGACGAAAATCATTGTCCCTTACCCAGCTGTCAGAAATCTGTTAGTACAGAAAGAACTAGGTGAAAAAAGGGCAAATTGGGTCACATCCTTACAAGAATATGATATAGAAATCACCCCAGCACAAATAGTAGGAGGCCAAGGTTTATGCAAATTGATTGTTGATTCAGCTACAGGACAACAAGAGGAAAATGATATGTTAAATCTAGGACAACACTATCAAAATCAAATCTGTTGTGTACAAAACCATGTTATCCCCTGGTATGATGACATAAAAAATTTCCTTACACACGGATTAGCTCCCCGTCACCTTGATCCCACAAAAAGGAGAGCACTAAGATTAAAATCTACTTCTTTTTCAGCTGATTAATGGTATTTTGTTTCGTCAAAATTTTGATGGAGTACTAATGCGCTGTCTTGAGAAAGATGAAGCAGAAAGAGTCTTATTGGAATTGCATGCAGGAGAAGCTGGTGGGCATTTTGGTGGAGACACCACTGCCCATAAAGTATTAAGAGCAGGTTATTACTGGCCTACTCTTTTTAAAGACGCTCATGCTTTATGTCACAAATGTGTGATTTTTCAAAAAGCATCTGGACAGATACAGAAACCAGCTTTCCCTTTGCAACCAGTTTTGGTAGACTCCCCTTTTCAGCAGTGGGGTCTGGATATTATAGGCCCAATCAATCCGCCATCCTCGCGGCAGCATAAGTATATCATAACAACCACCGATTAATTCACCTGGTGGTCCGAGGCTGCCCCATTAAAAGTTGTAAATACTAGCCAGGTAATATCTTTCTTGAATTCAAATATTATTACTCGTTTCAGTATCCATGAATTTCTGGTATTTGATAATGCTTCTTATTTTTTGTCTTTTGAAATGAGTGATTTCGCTCTAGAAAAAGGAATTAAATTAAAGTACTCTTCCAACTATTACCCCCAAGGCAACGGTTTGGCAGAATCGACTAATAAAAATTTCATCAAAATTATCAAGAGAACGGTCTCCAAAAACAATAAAAATTGGCATAACGCATTGTTAAACGTAGTCTGGGTTGATAGAGTAACTCATAAAACTGTTTTGGGTAACTCACCTTTCTTTCTCGTTTAAGGAAAGGAGGTGATTCTTCCACCACATGTCCTTCTTCCATCTCTGCAGTTATCGCAGAAAGTACAGGAAGAGGATTGTCCCCCTTTGGAGAGTTGAATTAACTCTTTGTTAAAATTAGAAGAAGTGAGGGCTCAAGAAAAACGAAAATTGGATCAACATCAACTCATTGTTAAAAACTGGTTTGATTCCAATTCTTCCTCTGACAGAAATTTTGAGGTAGGTGACCTTGTCCTAAAATGGGACAAACCTCATGAGGGAAAAGGAGAGCATACTAAGTTTCATAACTTGTGGTTGGGACCATTTTTAATTGCTGAGAAATTGGGTCCCAGTTCCTTCCGATTACAAANGTATTAAGAGCAGGTTATTACTGGCCTACTCTTTTTAAAGACGCTCATGCTTTATGTCACAAATGTGTGATTTTTCAAAAAGCATCTGGACAGATACAGAAACCAGCTTTCCCTTTGCAACCAGTTTTGGTAGACTCCCCTTTTCAGCAGTGGGGTCTGGATATTATAGGCCCAATCAATCCGCCATCCTCGCGGCAGCATAAGTATATCATAACAACCACCGATTAATTCACCTGGTGGTCCGAGGCTGCCCCATTAAAAGTTGTAAATACTAGCCAGGTAATATCTTTCTTGAATTCAAATATTATTACTCGTTTCAGTATCCATGAATTTCTGGTATTTGATAATGCTTCTTATTTTTTGTCTTTTGAAATGAGTGATTTCGCTCTAGAAAAAGGAATTAAATTAAAGTACTCTTCCAACTATTACCCCCAAGGCAACGGTTTGGCAGAATCGACTAATAAAAATTTCATCAAAATTATCAAGAGAACGGTCTCCAAAAACAATAAAAATTGGCATAACGCATTGTTAAACGTAGTCTGGGTTGATAGAGTAACTCATAAAACTGTTTTGGGTAACTCACCTTTCTTTCTCGTTTAAGGAAAGGAGGTGATTCTTCCACCACATGTCCTTCTTCCATCTCTGCAGTTATCGCAGAAAGTACAGGAAGAGGATTGTCCCCCTTTGGAGAGTTGAATTAACTCTTTGTTAAAATTAGAAGAAGTGAGGGCTCAAGAAAAACGAAAATTGGATCAACATCAACTCATTGTTAAAAACTGGTTTGATTCCAATTCTTCCTCTGACAGAAATTTTGAGGTAGGTGACCTTGTCCTAAAATGGGACAAACCTCATGAGGGAAAAGGAGAGCATACTAAGTTTCATAACTTGTGGTTGGGACCATTTTTAATTGCTGAGAAATTGGGTCCCAGTTCCTTCCGATTACAAAATTTAGAGGGATAGCCAGACACCTTTCTAGTGAATGGCCAAGCTCTAAAAAGGTACTTTGCCTGATGACGCTTCCATGTACACTGTGTAAATATTTTATGTTTTGTTTTCTATTTGTTTTTCTTTGATGATTTGTTTTTATTTTTCCTTTATGCTTATCGGTCTTTCTTTTTTAAACATATGCCCGCATCACGGGATAGCTCAGACAAAGAGAACAAAAAAATTTCCCCTCCAAAATGACTGCTGAAAGTTGTTTAAACATCAATTGTGGTATTTTTCTGAGTTTGCAACCATATTGAAGATAACTTGTTGTTTGAAAATCGTTTCTTGATTTCAATCTGCAACTAAAGATATTCACGATCATCCATAAAAATTCTTTTTACACTGTCCCTGTTCCTTAGGAGAACAACTCAGAGATGTCTCCCTACTCTTGAAAGTTAGTTTTATTGATAAACTATATCTAGATCTTAATAAAGGACAGCTAAGAAATTTCTTCAAGGTTTGTGACTTACTAACATGCATCCCAAAACTAGAATTTTCAGTGTCATCCCGCTCTATTAAATATCTCTAAAAACTAAATAAATTTCCAGAGAGTTGTGGGAAGTGATTGTAAATCCGTCGAGATACTGAACATGTTTGCTGGCAACGGGTAAATGCATGCATGATGCCAAGATAACTTCGTTGGGGTACTGAACAGGCCCGTTGGTAGCAAATCAATGTCACGTAAATGAAAATTCTCAGATATGGATTATTTTTTACCTTAAATGTCCTTCTTTCTGATATGGAACTTCTTGGTAGGATACAGATATCAGATTGGGTTAATTGACATCCCTGTCGAGGCTATGGACACCTACTGGCAACAATGGCCCTATCAACAGTATTGAAGATTTTAACTTTAATATCGTGACTCTCCTCTATTAAGATTGTTGTCAGTTTTCGTCTCTTTAAAAATAATAGTTGTCTAAAAACTGGAATGCATTATAATTGCTTACGATGTTCAGACAACTTTTTGGTTGTTTTCGATTTGAATTTTTTCTTATTATCCTAATCTGAACTCGTTCATTTGGCAAAGATAACTACTTCTCCCAACATGTCACCATTGTTGGCAGCAATAATATAATTTCTATTGTTTATAAGCTGCCCACACAGGGTCTCTAAATTTTCATTACTCGTCATGACCATTGTCACTAAATGACACTTGCCACTTGTCGCTTTTTACATATCTTCCTTTCGATTTTTGTTTTCATGACTGTAAACATGAAAACTCGCAGCTGGAATTGACACTTTGTTTCAATTTTTTATTAAAGGAAAACTGTTCATATGGTCTATTATTGAATTGTCATATTTTTGCTATGAACATGATTGTTCTCCTTGTTTATAACTCCTTGGTTTTAAATGTGCCTTGGTTACATAAGTGAAAGACCTCCATTCATTGATATTTGATTCATATTAATTGAGTTTTGATTCATGAAACTTTGAATTATTCCATTGTTATTTGATGCACTTACCTTTGTGATCAAACTATGAATGCACATATTTTGGTTTTAAAGTGTTCTTATCCTAGTATGTACCCAATGCCAAGGTGGCATACAGAGTACAAAATTCCATTACTCTTTTGCGTGGTCTCGGGATTCACGATTTTTCTCCCACGCATGGTGATTAACGCCTCTGCCTTCCGTTTGAACTGTCATAGCATAATTTTGTTGAGGCTCGGGGCTATGGTTCTGTGGATTTTTATCAAAACCTACCTGTGAATTCTGTGTTGATTCCCTTTTGTTTGCCATGGCTCCATTGGTAAGGATTGATCCCAATGGCATCCAAACCTTGCTATCGTATGATAATGCCAGGGACGATTTAGAAAGGAACGACTGACATGTGTTCATTCAAAAATTTAAGGGTTTCAATCTGCGAGTTTCCCAAGAGTTTGCAATGACCTTCGATGGCTGCAGAGAAAATATAGGTGACGTGCAATTATAGGTAACTAAGGATTTTTTAAGCCAAGCCACCGGTTTACCAGCTGTCGGGAAAAAATGGTTCAAGAATGCAAAAGTTGAAGAGGTCCCTGGACTTTGATGTTCACCTCACGAAAAATCACTAGTTGTGATCGAGGTATACCTATCTCATCCTTAAAACCTAGGTGGCATGATCTACTTGCTATTGTGAAACAATTCATTACATGTGAAGGAAGATTTGGGTTGGTTTGTCTGTATCAACTACGATTGCTTATGAGTTTCATTGACTTCCCGTTGAATATGCCCTACTTCCTACTTAGAAGTTTGTACAAGATGGGTAAACGATTTAGGAGGCAGAGGTCTGATTCGAGTTCATTTCACCACGAGATTATAAAAATTATCCTTGTGCATCAGTTGCAGTTACAAAACGATTGTTGGGATGCTTTTATTTTACGAAATGGTTTCAGAAATCATGATTGGGACAGGTTGATAAACCAGTCATTGTTGAAACCCTTGTGAAACCTACCGCCTCTCCTCCACCTCTCCTGTCGTGTGATGTTGCCCCTAATATTGAACCGTAGACCTACCCTGATGTTACTCAACCGGACAATCAATCGGGTTCACACTGAAAGAGTTGCGCTAAAACTGTTAAAAAACCCACAGGGAAGAAGCTAAAGGGCAGTGTCGATGTTAATTATAAGTATAAAAGGGTTGTTCGTTTGATTTCACGATGTTCTCAAAATAAATTCAAACCCTATGTAGACACAAACAACACAATTGAGTTAAGTGAAGACTCAGACTCAGAAATTGAGCGGGTTTTGGTTGAAGAAGATCCCATGTCATACGGGCTCTATCCTGACACAACCTATGACTATGTAAACAACCTGCCTCCATGTCTAAAAGGTAACCCAGAATTCTTGGGCAGCCAATTCTGTGATAAACCTACCTTTTGCAAGCATGATTCTCCAACCCTTAATGTTGTCAGTGCCAATGCACAGTCCCTACAACCACAGTGTGATGAGTGTCGATCCTGGATCGACAGGTATTATACGGATGTGCCTTTACTACAGTCTCGGTTTAAATATTTAAAAGACCAAGTGGATTCATTGACAAACGAAAACAATAGACTCCAATCCATAACTCAAGTAAAGGAGAAACACCTAAGAACTATAGGATCTGTCATTTTTAAGAATGTAGAAGCAACAATAGCAATCGTAAACTCCAAGATTGCTTGATATGTTTTGATACTATGATTTGAGGTATGATTGTCTTTTTAATTTTAGCATGATTTTGTCACTCTCAGGATTAGGATAAACAATTTGATTGAATAGATTATCTTTCTTATAAAGATTAGTTTGTTTTATTTATTGAATAAAATATGATTCTAGTTTCTTTTATAACTAGCTACAGAATCGTAAGATTTTGTAGCCAGTTAAAAAAATTCGAATTGCTTGATTTGACAATTGAAAACATATCTAAAATCTTCCCATTTTCATTTTTTTTCAGGAACCCATGATTTCTAAGGATATTTGAGACACTGTTGAGATCTTCTAGCCATATGAACTTTGTGTTTTTAGTAAATAGATTAGGTTGTTGATATTTTTATTCAGTAAAATCAGGGTGGTTGCATCCCCCACATTTTTGGAACAGATTTGATATTATCAAGAGGAAACAGTTTTGTTTCCTGGAACCTATATAAGCATGTTATTTTGTAAACATTGGATCATCTCTGCCTCTCATTTACAGACTTGGATGGAATATAATACTCATCACAGCTTTAGCTTCTCCATATTGTGTTTTTATTCAAGTCATGTTTGTTTCAATTTGTAAATATATTATGATTGCTTTCGCTGTCATGGTTTACTACAAGTTGATAGAATAAATGTTTATATGTTATCCATGTTTCATGTTCCAGATTTAACACACAGTAATCATTCGTTCAATTTGAATTAAGAGGTTTATCTCTGATTTTGATCAAACGTTTATATGCAAGTTCTCACAACAAATTTTTTCTTAATGTGGCTGCTTGTAAAATTATGAGATTGTTGTGATTGTATCTCTTATATGTTTTATCATTCTAATTCCACCATTAATGCTTCACATTTATTAGAAGCAAATTGTAGGATATGCTTCAGTTTTACCTCGTCAGACAAGGAGACTGGATGCTACACATTGAACAGATATTGGATGCGATAACAGGTCAGCCTGTTATTTAATTTCATTAGTATAGTAGTTATACAAGTTCCCTGTAGTTAAAACACTTGTTATCATCTATTATTTCTTTCGTTTAATTAGACAGTTTGATATTCGATTTCTTTTACATACACATTATAAGAAAACAAATAAAAAAGATTAGATAATAGTTTTATTGTTGTTTAAAAAATCAATTTACATTCATTTTTCACGGATTTAGATTAAAATTCGTATTTTGTATATATCATATATATCTTAGAATTGGAATTATTTATATGTATGGTACATATGATAAGTAGAGTTATTTTATAAATATTAGTTCGTTAAACTGTACATATATATTAGATCTATATATAGTTTTCAGCGATTGTTATTCAAGTTATTGCACTTTCTTTAGTTTGTTTTCGCTTTCTTTAGGACTTAGATCGGCCAAAAGAGTCGCTAAACCCATCGTAGTGGATTAATCCAAACGGCTTGGGTTAATTAGACAACCCCAGATAGAATTCACTCCTCTAGTTGACGAGCGGTCAATTTTGCCCGTCAACAGGTCTAGATTTATGCTCTGGAAAGAATAGAGGCAGATCATATTTGTTATGTTTTGATGAAGCACAATAATTTAAGAATGATAACCAAGAGGAGAAGAAGTCTAAAATTTATCATCTGGAAGGCTCCTTGTAGGTATGTCATGGTAATGGCAAAGATATCAATAGAGAAGACTTCACAAATTCATTTTTTGGAAACTTATTGGTTTCAAATTGGGCTGAAGTGGCATACGAACTGCCCAGGAGTACCCCATATTCCATGATCAACTCCATAATTGATGAAGGAGATGATGACGAGGCATACAAGGTGGTAACATGAAATGGGAATCTAGTTTTACTATATAATTCATTCCTATCCGAGAATAGAGGTATTTTCCACAACACTACGAAGACCTAACATCATTTAAGCATGAGGGATGGCCATATTTAAATGTTGGTCAGTAAGTTTCCAGATATTAATACCCCATTCATGATGAAAGCAAGGGTGATGGTACTCTAGATAAATCTTTGTTCGTAGAATGGAAAGCTATTAATTAAATGATGAAGCTGAAAAATGGTTGTTTAACATGAATATCCCTAAGACTGAAGTTGAACAATTTGAAATTCTTGATGGAAACAATGCAAAGAAACCATGCAAATTGAGGAGAAATGGGGATAGAACCATAATCTGTGACTTTGATAGTTTTCCTATGAATAATGATGTTCATGAAATCCCTACAATCAAAGTTAAGAGTTCTTGTGAAAGACACATAGCAGGTTTGACAAAATCCCTTGAAAGGATCGTGTCTTATACAATAGAATTATTGGGATCTAAATTGAATGATGAGTTCAAGTATTCTACTGTCAAACACTACCATGAAAATCAAAAGGTGGATGTGCAATGTTACATAAAATGCTCATGAAAGTTTTAGAGCCTCGGTACCCTAGACAATGAGCTCTTTGATATTGTAAATATTTGTGAAGAATAGGTCACAAATGAAGAGAACGTTGATCATGCAAAGCATAATGATGACATTTCCTACTGTTGTGAACCAATATCAGACAAAACAATCATGTAATAACCATATCCATTTGACCAAACACTAAATTTAGTATGAGAATCATTAGAAACCTATTGAAATGCTAAGTATCTAATTGTGGATTTTGAGATTTTGGAATCCTAAAGACCTCTTATTCATTCTTTTTCCAAATCAAAAATCTCGAAATGAAATTGCTCACCATTATTTTTTCCTTATGAATATTGGCTCGAGGTCAAGGTATCTATATTCTTACACATGTAGTGGCTCGAGGTCTCTGTCTCCTTGCACCGCAGTGGCCGAGGTCACTTTCTCCTTGCGCCACAATGGTGAGGTGGAAATTGTAGAAAACGAACTAGAGGATCATATTTCAGGAGATGGAATGGCTTCGGTACTGAGATACGAAGGTCTTGAAACCATGGATGGATCCCGAAGCATAGATCTCTGTATCCTTGCACCACAGTGGCCGAGTTCACTTTCTTATTGCGCCATAGTGGCGAGGCGACAATCGAAGAAAATTAGGAGCTAGAAGACGATATTTCGGGGGTTGGAATGGCTCTGATACTGAGATACGAAGGTCTCGAAACCCTGGATGGATACCGAAACAGAGACCTTTGAAATGAAAGAAAAAAAAATGAATGAATGAACAAATAATACAAAGGAAATGGGTGCATGAAATTATGCAAGAGAGACAAAGCACAGTAAATGTATGTGTGTTTATTTTCTCCTTTTCATCCCTTTGATTTTTATAGACGGGTATAAATTTTAAAATGGGAGATTTGTTGACTCCAAAGAGGCTAGGAAATATTCTTTTAAGACCTTGATGATTAATTTTACATGTGGTAGATGGAGAGGCATTGTGGAGATAATAATAGGGGGAGTTAGGAATAGATATTTTTCATTGGTTTCTAAAGGGGTCCACCAAACGCATAAAAAAAGAGAATATCTTAAATTCCATAAGGCTCCATTCCAAAAGAGATGATCCTAAATGCCATAAGGTTACATTGTTTTTGGAGGTAAGGCTCCTTGTACTAAGACACTACATTGCCAATGGCAATTAGAGAGTGAAATTTGTGTTTAGTTTGCAAAGTGGGAATAGGGTTGGGCTAGGAACTATTCACATTAATTTGACAGTTTTGACTTAATGATCAAAGGTATTTAACTATATTTTTTAGGAATAAGTTAATAATTGGATAAACACACTTCATTTTCGAATGAAATACTCCCCTAAATTTGATATGAGTTTTGTCGAAATCCATAATCCTACTTCCTAAGTATTAATGGGAACTTTGACCATAGAAATTTGACCCCATAATTTTTGGCCCATGTTAAGATGACCTAAACTGTAATTTTGATAAAAATGAATACAAATATCTACCTTGATGTAAAAAAAATGAACTCATGATAAAGGTTGAGTTTGTCTCTTATTATTCACCGTTATTTCCTATAGTTGACAATGAGAATTTAAATTCATTGACCATGTTTGATATCCAAAATGCCCCATGATGGGCAATTTGGATATCAAATTCCATCCCTGAGTGGGAATGTCATGGTGACCCTCAAAAGTAACATCGAAAAATCACAAGCCCTTCAAAACCAAAAAAACACATAGTGGTGGGAAATTACCATTGGCCTTGGATATAATAATCAATTTACAAATTTTCAATAATTGACGGGAATATATCTACTTACGAGTTTTCTCATAATAGTCACAATGACCCTAAGCACTCTCCAAATCACCTTCTTGTGAGGATTCAACAAAGTCACTCAAAAAATAGGGTGCCACTGGAAAAATCCCTCCAATATGTCATTGTGTGTCCTAAAGAGAGAGAAAGCCCAACCTATGCAAGGGTTTGTTCTTAAAAGGAAGATGATACAACGCAAAAATATATAAAAATTGAATAAAATCATTTTTAAGTTGTCATGGATATAGATCTAAAAAGTATAAACAAATTGTAACAAGGACCTAGGTAATATGTGTTGAAATGGATATTGATCAATCTACGGTAGTCGTGGTTCTTTAATAATAAAATTCTACATAATTGTCCCTAGGGTTTTGATTCAATGAACGTTGTTGATTTTACCAATTGCTTCTCTAGAAGTGGGGATATTATTTTGCACTTTTTTTTATCTTTCTTATAGAATTCTTGATAATGAGATTGACAATATGGTTTTGTTTTTCATTACTCTCATTCCTTTTTTTTAAAGTTATTTATCAATCATCCTCTCTTGTATAATAGCACATTCTAGTGTTTGTGCTTATCCTTTTGTTATATTTGTGTTTTAGATAAAATTTCTTGAAATTATGCTTGTAGACCCTCAAAAGAGGGGGGTGAATGAAAAAATCCCTTTAGTATACCTGTGTGTCCTAACAAGAGTGCAAGACCAACCTATGTGAGTCTCAATGCACAAATGTTGATGATAAAGATCCAAAATTTGTGAATGTCATATAAAATCCTTTTTAGATTGTCACAAAAATGAGTTTGAAAACTAGAAAGAATTTGTGATAAAGGACTTAGGCAATATGTGCAATATGATTTCAATACACTATAATTAAGGATTACCTATACATAATTTCCACTAGACAATTTAAAGTCAATCTATTGAGAGTTATGGTAAAATAATACAATCATTGATTAGAGTAGGTGTTAGGAAACATAACAAAAATTTCAGTGTGTTGAATGTAATTTAGCAAAGGCGTTTAGTGTGTGCACAAATAGGAGAAACGAATAGTAGCATGATGACAACAATTTAGCACAAGCCTACCTTGAAGTGGATGTTGATATGGCACAACATAAGTGAATTAGAAAAAGATAAGATGTGGGGATGATTATTGATGGAGTGATGACTTTCTCAATGTTGATATAATGCATAGTCAATTTTTATACATGGGTTGTTAAACATCACCCTAATAATTCTAATCAACTTAGTTGAATGTAATCATAGATCTTGATTTCATTGAACAAACACAAAAACCCTAGGAAATTTTGATCCTTGACATGGTCAACATTGATCATTCCTCCATTCCTATAAATGTGTATGCACAACGACCCCTTTAGAGGATGACAATTCAGTGAGTGTTGTTTCCCCAAGTTATCACCCTACTGCATGTTGGAATCAACGCCATTATTTCCCCATTAGGATTAGGATTCCATATAGTTTACATCTAAAACAGATCCATATGCTTCCTTCTTATTTTGTTGGTTTTTTCTAAGGACTCATAAGCGATTTGTATCAAATTGGTATATGATAGGGTGTGATTCATCACATGTCATTGTCCCTTAACCTCCTCTGTACCTTGAAGACCATTTTTATGTTATACCTCCATTCAATATTGCCCCAAGGATATTAAATCCATTAGTTCCCCACCCATGGTCACAACTTCCATTTACCATCATTCATTCCACTCATCTAGTATCAAACCACTTGGTTGCACTCGTTCATGGAACCTATCTCTTTTCTTGCAATGTATCCATATTCATCCACTATTTTCTTGCACCTATATTCTACCATTGTAATCTAGATTTGTCTTTTATGGTTTTCAATCCTATTTACACTCGAAGTTATAATCAAAAGTCCATTGCTTATTGTTGACCATATCTCTTCGTGTTTCATAGTCACTACCCAAGTCATCCTTGTTTGTTATGATTTTCCCAAGGAAATCTTTGAGTCCCTTTCTCGGTGATCACCTCATCATACATTTGTTTCCCTCCTAGTTAGCTACATTTGATTCATGATATAATGTTGCACCTCATGTTAGTTTCTATAGGGTATATCATTTATTTGTCTTTTTCAAGGAATATGTAACGAATCTCAATTATATGAAGATTAAAATAGTACCTAAGAACCTTAAATTATTTCCTTAACCATGGGTGAAATAACACTATCATTAAATAGTAAAATTGTTACATTTCATTGTAATACATCATGTGTACTGAGGGCTTGAGCCACCACAAAGGAAACATACAAAGAATATTTGTCTTATGAATAAGATATGGTACTATCCATTTTGAGGTTTGGCATAGAGATTGTTCTTATAGACTACACTACAATGCACCATAATATAATCCCTACACACCTTCCAAACCATGTAACAACATTCTAATTAGACACAATATTCTTGTGACGAATTAGTTATACTATCGACGAACGTTTTTCATCGATAGTATAACAAATTCGTCGCAAGTTTATTTACATTCGTCTCTATTGCGATGATCTCAAATGATTCTTGTGTTCATTTCATATTTGGTTTATCAACTTGAAATTAAAATTTTATACTTTGCAAGCTAGTTGGACCTTCAGTCAAATACAAATATGAAACCTGGAATCATTAACAAATTTACTAGAACATATGAAGATTAGGGTTTATGGTTTACATGATGAATTGATGATGGAAGAAAGTGGGTGTGTGAGTGAAATTTGAGTCCATAAAACCTCCCATATCATTAAGTCATGGGAATAGTTTATCCATTTCAAATTTCATTGCATACAGATACGGTTTGAAAACATTTCAACGTTGGCCCCATTCACATATCATTGTTTCTTGCCTCTAGTATTTTTATGGTGTTGATTAAGCAATCAACGAAAGTAGAGATTTTTAATCACAACTATGACGCAGATACATTTTATATACATGTATGTAGAACCTGGAATAAAAATGAAGAAATACTGATGAAAACCTAAAACTTGCGTGAACCAAATTTTGTAATTTGAAAGAAAATTAGGGTTTATGGTTTACATGATGAATTGATGATGGAATAAAGTGGGTGTGTCAGTCAAATTTGAGTCCATAAACCCTTCCATATCGTTAATTCATGTGAATATTCTATCCATGAAAAATTCCAGTGCATACAGAAACTGTTTGAAAAAATTTCAACGTTGTCTCCATTCATAGGTCATTGTTGTCGGTGTCTAGTCCTCGTACAATTTTTGTTCCAACTTGTTCCTTGTTATGTGTTCCTCATTCCTCATTCCTTGTTCCTTTTTTCCCATTTCTTTACCATGGTTTAGTCCCCAATATCCATTATTATTGTACAAAACATACTAATGGCATAAAATGTCCCACACAAAGACCAAATTAATATCTGCTACATAAGTCTTTTGTCTTTTTTCAAGGACTATGTAAAGAATCTCAATTCTAAGAAGATTCAGATAGTACATAAGAACCTTAAGTTATTTCCTTAACCATGGGTGGCATATCACTATCAATCAATAGTAAAATTGTTACATTTCATTGTAAGGCATCATGTGTACTGAGGGCTTGAGCCACCACAAAGGAAGCCTACAAAGAATATTTGTCTTATGAACAAGACATGGTACTATCCATTTTGAGGTTTGGAATATATATTGTTATTATAGAATAAAATAAATTACACCATAATATAATCCCTACACAAATTTAAAACCATGTAACACTATTCAAATTAGATATAATATTCTTGCGACGAATTAGATATACTATCGACGAAATTTTTTCGTCGATAGTATAGCAAATTCGTCGCAAAACTATTTACATTCATCTCTTTTGAGACGATATCAAATGATTCTTGGATTCATTTCATATTTGGTTTATCAACTTGAAATTAAATTTTTATACTTTGCAAGATAGTTGGACCTTTAGTCAAATACAAATATGAAACTTGGAATCATTAACATATCTACTAGAACATACTAAAATTAGGGTTTATGGTTTACATGATGAATTGATGATGGAATAAAGTGGGTGTGTGAGTGAAATTTGAGTCAAGAAATACTCCCATATCATTAATTCATTTGAATAGTCTATCCAGGTCAAATTTCAATGCATACAGATACAGTTTGAAAACATTTCAACGTTGGCCCCATTCACATGTCATTGTTGCTTGCCTCTGGTATTTTTATGGCGACGATTAAGGAATCAACGAAAAAGAGGTATTTTTCATCACAACTATGACGTAGATACATTGTATATACATGTATGTAGAACCTGAAAGAAAAATGAAGAAAAAATGATGAAAACCTAAAACTTGCGTCAACCAAATTGTGTACTTTGAAAGAAAATTAGGGTTTATGGTTTACATGATGAATTGATGATGGAAGAAAGTCAGTGTGTCAGTCAAATTTGAGTCCATAAAACCTCCCATATCATTAAGGCATGTGAATAGTGTATCCATGATAAATTTTAGTGCATACAGAAAGTGTTTGAAAAAATTTCAACGTTGTCGGTGTCTAGTCCTCGTACAATTTTCGTTCCAGCTTGTTCCTTATTTTTTGTTCCTCATTCCTCATTACTGATTCCTTGTTCCTTGTTCCTCATTACTTGACCATGGTGTAGTCCCCAAGATCCATTATTTTTTACAAAACATACTAATTGCATAAAATGTCCCACATAAAGACCAAATTAATATCTGCTACATAAGTCTTTTGTCTTTTTTCAAGGACTATGTAACGAATATCAATTCTAAGAAGATTCAAATTGGTTTCAAATTGTATGAAATTCCTAGGAGTATGAAATTGCGCTAATGTGGCATACGAACTTCTTAGGAGTACCCCATATTCCATGATCAACTCCATAATTGATGAAGGAGATGATGACGGGGCATACAAGGTGGTAACATTAAATGGGAATCTAGTTTTACTATAGAATTCATTCCTATCTAAGAATAGGGGTATTTTCCACAACACTATGGACACCTAACATCATTTAAGTGCAAGGCATGGCCATATTTAAATGTTTGTCAGTAATTTTCTACAGATGAATACGCCATTCATGATGAAAGAAAGGGTGATGATACTCTGGATAAATCTTCGTTTGGCAAAATGTAAAGCTCTTAACTAAATGATGAAGATGAAAAATGGTTGATTAACCAGAATATACATGAATATCACTAAGACTGAAGTTGAACAATTTGAAATGCTTGATGGAAACAATGCAAAGGAACCATGCAAACTCAGGCGAAATGGGGATAGAACCATAATCTACGAATTTGATAGTTTTCCTATGAATAATGATGTTCATGAAATCCATACAATAAAAGTTAAGAGTTCTTGTGAAAGACACATAGTAGGTTTGACAAAATCCCTTGAAAGGATCTTGTCTCGTACAACAAAATTATTGGGATCTGAATTGAATGATGATTTCAAGTATTCTATAGTCAAACACTACATTTACAATCAAAAGGTGGATGTGCAATGTTACAGAAAATGCTCATGAAATGTTTAGAGCCTCGGTACCCTAGACAACGAGCTCTTTGATATTGTAAATATTTGTGAAGAATAGGTCACAAATGAAGAGAATGTTGATCATGCAGAGCACAATGATGACATTTCCCACTGTTGTGAACCAATATCAGACCAAACAATCATGCAAAAACCATATCCATTCGACCAAACCCTACATTTAGTATAAGAATCATTAGAAAACTATTGAAATGCTAAGTATCTGATTGTGGATTTTGATATTTTGGAATCTTAAAGACCTCTTATTCAAACATTTGTGTGGCAATAAGGAGTCCAAATTTATTCATTCATTTTCCAAATCAAAACTCTCGGAATGAAATTACTCACCATTCTTTGTTCCTTATGAATATTGGCTCGAGGTCGAGGTCTCTATCTCCTTACGCATGTAGTGGCTTGAGGTCTCTGTCTCCTTGCGCCACAATGGTGAGGTGACAATTGCAGAAAAGGAACTGGAAGACAATATTTCGGGGGATGGAATGGCTTTGGTATTGAGATACGAAGGTCCCAAAACCCTGGATGGATCTCGAAGAAGAGGCCTTTGTCTCCTTTCACCGCAATGGCCGAGTTCACTTTCTCCTTGTGCCAAAATGATGAGGTGACAATCGAAGAAAATTAGGAGCTGGAAGATGATATTTCGGGGGCTGGAATGGCTTCGATACTGAGATAAAAAGGTCTGGAAACCTTGTATGGCTCTTGAAGCAAAGACATTTGAAATGAAAGAAAAATAAATAAATGAATGAATAAATAATACAAAGGAAATGGGGGCGGGAAATCATGCAAGAGAGACAAAGCGTAGTAAATGTATGTGTGTGTATTTTCTCTTTTTCAGCCCTTTAATTTTTATAGACGGGTATAAATTTTAAAAGGGGAGATTTATTGACTCCAAAGAGTCTAGGAAATATTCTTTTAAGACCTTGATGATTAATTCTACACGTGGTTTATGGAGAGGCGTTGTGGAGATAATAATAGGGGGAGTTAGGAATAGAGATTTTTCATTGGTTTCTAAAGGGGTCCACCAAACATATAAAAAAGTAGAACATCTTAAATTCCATAAGGTTCCATTCCAAAAGAGAAGATCCTAAATGCCATCAGGTTACATTGTTTTTGGAGGCGAGGCTCCTTGTACTAAGACACTACATTGCCAATGGCACTTAGAGAGTGAAAAATGTGTTTAGTTTTCAAAGTGGGAATAGGGTTGGGCTTGGAACTATTCACGTTAATATGATAGTTTTGACTTAATGATCAAAGGTATTTAACTATATTTTTAGGAGTAAGTTAATAAGTGGATAAACACACTTCATTTTCGAATGAAATACTCCCCTAACTTTGATATGAGGTTTGTCGAAATCCATAATCCTAATTCCTAAGTATTAATGGGAACTTCGACCATAGAAATTTGACCCCATCATTTTTTGCCCGTGTTAAGGCGACCTATAGAACTGTAATTTTGAAAAAAACAAATACAAAACTCTACCTTGATGTAAAAAAAATGAACTCATGAGAAAGGTTGAGTTTGTCACTTATTATTCACCCATATTTCCTATAGTTGACAATGAGAATTTAAATTCATTGACCATGTTTGATAGCCAAAATGCCCCATGATGGGAAATTTGGATATCAAATTCCATCCCTGAGTGGGAGTGTCATGGTGACCCTCAAAAGTTGCATCGAAAAATCACAAGCCCTTCAAAACCAAAAAAACACAAAGTCGTGGGAAATTACCATTGGCCTTGGATATAATAATCAATTTATGAATTTTCAGTAATTGAGAGGGATATATCTACTTACGAGTTTTCTCATAATAGTCGCAATGACCCTAGGCACTCTCCAAATCACCTTCTTGTGAGGATTCAACAAAGTCACTCAAAAAATAGGGTTCCACTGGGAAAATCCCTCCAATATGTCATTGTGTGTCCTAAAGAGAGATAAATCCCAACCTATGCAAGTGTTTGTTCTTAAAAGGAAGATGACACAATGCCAAAATCTATAAAAACTGAATAATTTTTTTTTTAAGTTGTCATGGACATAGATATAAAAAGTATAAACAATTTGTAACAAGGACCTAAGTAATAGGTGTCGAAATGGATATTGATCAATCTATGGTAGTCCTGTTTCTTTAATAAAAAAATTCTACATAATTGTCCTTAGGGTTTTGATTCCATGAACGTTGTTGATTTTACCAATTCCTTCTCTAGAAGTGGGGATACTATTTTGCACTTTTTTATATTTCTTATAGCATTCTTGATAATGAGATTGACAATATCGTTTTGTTTTTCATTAATCTCATTCGTTCTTTTTAAAATTATTTATCAATCATCCTCTCTTGTATAATAGCATATTCTAGTGTTTGTGCTTAGTCTTTTGTTATATTTGTGTTTGAGATAAAATTGCTTGCAATTATGCTTGTAGACCCTCAAAAGAGGGGGGTGACTGAAAAAATCCCTTTAGTATACTTGCGTGTCCTAACAAGAGTGCAATACCAACCTATGTGAGTCTCAATGCACAAATGTTGATGATAAAGATCCAAAATTTGTGAATGTCATATAAATGCCTTTTTAGATTGTCATAAAAATGAATTTGAAAACTAGAAAGAATTTGTGATAAAGGACTTAGGAAATATGTGCATTATGATTTCAATACACTATAATTAAGGATTACCTATACATAATTTCCACTAGACAATTTAAAGTCAATCTATTGAGAGTTATGGTAAAATAATGCAATCATTGATTAGAGTAGTTGTTAGGAAACATAACGAAAATTTCAGTGTGTTGAATGTAATTTAGCAAAGGAGTTTAGTGTGTGAGAGTCAAAGTTTGTGCAAAAATAGGAGAAAATAATAGTAGCATGATGACACCAATTTAGCACAATCCTACCTTGAAGTGGATGTTGATATGGCACATCATAAGTGAATTAGCACAAAATAATATGTGGGGATGATTATTGATGGAGTGATGACTTTCTCAATGTTGATATAATGCATAGTCAATTTTTATACATGGGTTGTTAAACATCACCCTAATAATTCTAATCAACTTAGTTGAATGTAATCATAGACCTTGATTTCATGGAACAAACACAAAAACCCTAGGTAATTTTGACCCTTGACATGGTCAACGTTGATCATTCCTCCATTCCTATAAATGTGTATGCAGAACGACCTTTAGAGGATGACAATTCAGTGAGTGTTGTTTCCCCAAGTTATCACCCTACTGCATGTTGGAATCAATGCCATTCTTTCCCCATTAGGATTAGGAGTCCATATAGTTTACATCTCAATGAGATCCATATGCTTCCTTTTTATTTTGTTGGCTTTTTCTAAGGACTCACAAGTGATTTGTATCAAATTGGTATATGATAGGGTGTGATTCATCACATGTCATTGTCCCTTCACCTCCTCCATACCTTGAAGAACATTTTTGTGTTATACCTCCATTCAATATTCCCCCAAGGATATTAATTCGATTAGTTCCCCACCCATGGTCACAACTTCCATTTACCATCATTCATTCCACTCATCTAGGATCAAACCACTTGGTTGCACTCATTCATGGAACCTATATCTTTTCTTGCAATGTATCCATATTCATCCACTATTTTCTTGCACCTATCTTTTACCATTGTAATCTTGATTTGTCTTTTATGGTCTTCAATCCTATTTAGACTCGAAGTTATAATCAAAATTCCATTGCTTATTGTTGACCATATCTCTTCGTGTTTCATAGTCACTACAGAAGTCATCCTTGTTTTTTATGATTTTCCCAAGAAAATCCTTGAGTCCCTTTCTCGGTGATCACCTCATCATACATTTTTGTCCCTCTTAGTTAGCTACATTTGATTCATGATATGACGTTGCACCTTAGGTTAGTTTCTAAAGGGTATATAATTTATTTGTCTTTTTTCAAGGGCTATGTAACTAATCTCATTTCTAAGAAGATTCAAATAGGACCTAAGAACCTTAAGTTATTTCCTTAACCATGGGTGAAATAACACTATCATTCAATAGTAAAATTTTTACATTTCATTGTAAGGCATCATGTGTACTGAGGGCTTGATCCGCCACAAAGGAAAAATACAAAGAATATTTGTCTTATGAACAAGATATGGTACTATCGATTTTGAGGTTTGGCATAGAGATTTTTCTTATAGACTACACTACATTGCACCATAATATAGTCCGTACACACCTTGAAAACCATGTAACAACATTTAAATTAGACACAATATTCTTACGATGAATTAGCTATACTATCGACGAATTTTTGTCGTCGATAGTATAGCAAATTCATCGCAATATTATTTACATTTGTCTCTATTGCGATGATATCAAATGATTCCTGGATTCATTTCATATTTGGTTTATCAACTTGAAATTAAAATTTGATACTTTGCAAGCTAGTTGGACCTTCAGTCAAATACAAATATGAAACTTGGAATCATTAACATATCTACTAGGACATATGAAAATTAGGGTTTATGGTTTACATGATGAATTGATGATGGAAGAAAGTGGGTGTGTGAGTGAGATTTGAGTTCAAAAACCTTACCATATCATTAAGGCATGGGAATAATCTATCTAGGTCAACTTTCAATGCATAAAGATACAGTTTGAAAACATTTCAACGTTGGCCCCATTGACATATCACTATTTCTCGACTCTAGTATTTTTATGGTGTTGATTAAGAAATCAATGAAAAACAAATATTTTTCATCACAACTATGACACAGATACATTGTATATACATGTATGTAGAACCTGAAAGAAAAATTAAGAAATAATCATGAAAACCTAAAACTTGTGTCAACCAAATTTTGTACTTTGAAAGAAAATTAGGGTTTATGGTTTACATGATGAATTGATGATGGAAGAAAATGGGTGTGTCGGTCAAATTTGAGTCCCAAAACCCTCCCATATCATTAATTCATGCGAATAGTCTATCCATGAAAAATTTTAGTACATACATAAACTGTTTGAAAAAATTTCAACGTTGGCCCCATTCACAGGTCATTGTTGTCGATGTCTAGTCCTCATACAATTTTCGTTCCAGCTTGTTCCTTTTTATATCTTCCTCATTCCTCATTCCTTGTTCTTTTCTCCTCATTTCTTGACAATGGTGTAGTCCCAAATATCCATTAGTTTTGTAAAATACATACTAATGGCATAAAATATCCCACAAAAAAACCAAATTAATATCCGCTACATAAGTCTTTTGTCTTTTTTCAAGAACTATGTAACGAATCTCAATTCTAAGAAAATTGAAATAGGAACTAAGAACCTTAAGTTCTTTCCTTAACCATGGGTGACATAACACTATCATTCAATAGTAAAATTGTTACATTTCATTGTAAGGCATCATGTGTACTGAGGGCTTGAGCCACCACAAAGGAAACATACAAAGATATTTGTCTTATGAACAACACATGGTACTATCCATTTTGAGGTTTGGAATAGAGATTTTTCTTATATAATACACTACATTGCAACATAATATAATCCCTAGACACCTTGAAAACCATGTAACACCATTCAAATTAGACACAATATTCTTGCGATGAATTAGATATACCATCGACGAACGTTTTTCGTCAATAGTATAACAAATTCGTCGCAAAACTATTTATATTCATCTCTCTTGAGATGATATCAAATGATGCTTGGATTCATTTCATATTTGGTTTATCAACTTGAAATTAAAATTTGATCCTTTGCAAGCTAGCTGGACCTTCAGTCAAATACAAATATGAAACTTGGAATCATTAACATATCTACTAGAACATATGAAAATTAGGGTTTATGGTTTACATGATGAATTGATGATGGAAGAAAGTGGATGTGTGAGTGAAATTTGAGTCCAGAAAACCTCCCATATCATTAATGCATGCAAATAGTCTATCCATGTCAAATTTCAATGCATACATATATAGTTTGAAAACATTTCAATGTTGGCCCCATTCACATGTCACTGTTGCTTGCCTCTAGTATTTTTATGGTGTTGATTAAGAAATCAATGAAAAAGATGTATTTTTCATCACAACTATGATGTAGATACATTTTATATACATGTATGTAGAGCCTAAAAGAAAAATGAAGAAAGACTGACGAAAACCTAAAACTTCTGTTAACCAAATTGTGTACTTTGAAAGAAAATTAGGGTTTATGGTTTATATGATGAATTGATGATGGAAGAAAGTGTGTGTGTCAGTCAAATTGGAGTCCAGAAACCATAAAATATCATTAAGGCATGTGAATAGTCTATCCATGACAAATTTCAATGCATACAGAAAGTGTTTGAAAAAATTTCAACGTTGGTCCCATTCACAGGTCACTGTTGTTGGTGTCTAGTCCTCGTACAATTTTTGTTCCAGCGGGTTCCTTGTTCTGTTTTCCTCATTCCTCGTTACTTGTTCCTTATTCCTCGTTCCTTGACCATGGTGTATTCCCAAAGATCCATTATTTTTTTACAAAGCATACTAATGGCATAAAATGTCCCACACAAAGACCAAATTAATATCCGCTACATAAGTCTTTTGTCTTTTTTCAAGGACTATGTAACGAATATCAATTCTAATAAGATTCAAATAGGACCTAAGAACCTTAAGTTATTTCCTTAACGATAAGTGACATAGCACTATCATTCAATAGTAAAATTGTTACATTTCATTGTAAGGCATCATGTGTACCGAGGGCTTGAGCCACCACAAAGGAAACATACAAAGAATATTTGTCTTATGAACAAGATATGGTACTATCAATTTTGAGGTTTGTCATAGAGATTGTTCTTATAGACTACACTACATTGCACCATCATATAATCCCTACACTCCTTGCAAACCATGTAACACCATTCAAATTAGACACAATATTCTTGCGACAAATTAGCTATACTATCGACCAACTTTTTTCGTCGATAGTATAGCAAATTCATCACAATATTATTTACATTCGTCTCTCTTGAAAATATATCAAATGATGCTTGGATTTATTTAATATTTGGTTTATCAACATGAAATTAAAATGTGATACTTTGCAAGCTAGCTGGACCTTTAGTCAAATACAAATATGAAACTTGGAATCATTAACATATCTACTAGAACATATGAAAAATAGGGTTTATGGTTTCCATGATGATATGATGATGGAATAAAGTGGGTGTACGAGTTAAATTTGAGTCCAGAAACCCTCCCATATTGTTAAGGCATGTGAATAGTCTATCCAGGTCAAATTTCAATGCATACAGATACAGTTTGAAAACATTTCAACGTTGGCCCCATTCACATGTCACTCTTTCTCGCCTCTAGTATTTTTATGGTGTTGATTATGAAATCAATGCAAAAGAGGGATTTTTCATCACAACTATGACGCATATACATAGTTCCTCGTTCCTCATTCCTTTTTCCTCATTCCTTGATAATGGTGTAGTCCCCAAGATCCATTATTTTTGTACAAAACATACTAATGGAATAAAATGTCCCACACAAAGACAAAATTAATATCTGCTACATAAGTCTTTTGTGTTTTTTCAAGGACTATGTAACGAATCTCAATTTGAAGAAGATTCAAATATGTAACAATATTGATGAAATATTATATGATCATGATGGTATAAAAATGAAAGAGCTTCTTTGGGTTTCAAGAATAATTTATCATCTACTGAACAAGGCCAACCATGTGAAGGTGGAAGCTCATATGGCCCCTCCACTCCCCCTCACATCACTCTCAATTGGCCCCCAAAACCCAATCTATAAAATAGAAAATAATCGAAAGCAATGTCCTATTAAGATTCATTCATAGAAATTACAAAAACAAAAATTAATGAAAGTACATGAAATTTTGTGTTTCTAATTGAAATTTTTAGTCTACCATGTACTTTAGTATATTGACAACTATTTTTAGGTTTCAAATAATAATTAAACAACATGCAACATAGGATATAAAAATGTCGCATAAAAATTAAAAACATGTAATTAACCCATGACATTATAAGTAAATTATTTTAAGAGAATAATTCATACAAATTAAAATATTATATAGTCACGTACCTAATACAACATCAACATCTGTGTAATCATCCTTATTCTCTATCTTGATCTTCTTCATTGAACTCGACATCTGTATCATCATCCGGTTCTGAAACGATGTTGAAAGGATTGATGATATCATTGTTGTCATCAATGTCATTTTCAAGCATATTTTCATCGACATCATCATCAAGAATTGCGATATTATCTCCTATGCTCAGATCATGATTCTCTTCATCCTCTTCATCTGTCGACCCTCCATGATCTTCTGGATCTGTCTGATCTATCAAATCATCTTCTTGATCTTCAATATCATCTTCTTCCTGTAAATGAGTGTACTTAATTCTGTGCAGTCATTCTAACAAGAACGAATATGAAAATATGTAATTCCTCAACTCGTTATCCCACTCCCCTTCCAATCTAGCCAAATCATGATTCATTCAAAAACTCAATTATTTTATAATTTGAATTTTTAACTAGAATGAACTTCAACTAAAAATTGTCGATAAGTATCTATTTACCAGCTTTGTTGAACCTATATCGAGTACATCGTCCGCTAAAGGAATGCATGCGACAGACTGATTATTCGTGAAAAAAATCAATATCCAACCTGAAACATCCGAATTTATTTTGCAAAATATTATCTCCTATGGAGAAAAATTACATTTCCACAACTACATGCTTTTATTCCTTCCTCTCAGATTCGATATTGATAACACCACCTCCAACTCCATACCAATGGAGTCATCGCCTTCTTCTATATCCATCGTAGTTGAGGCTCCCGGTATTGTCAGGATGTACGAACATGGAACGATTGACCGCTTGATCGACTTGAGTATTGTTCCCCCTACTTCACAGATCGATGATGGATCCAAGGAAGAAGTGGAATCTAAAGACGTGATGATTAATCCTTAAATAATCATTTTCATTCATCTCTTCCTCCCTCGCCTCGATGTAAAATAAAAAGTTATTGTACTTGTGTACTTTCACGGAGGGGATTTCTATATCAGATCAATTGTCTCGCCAATTTATCAAAAGTATGTTAATGAAGTGTTTTCACCTTCGCATAAAATTCCTTCGTTTTGGGATCCTCTCCTCCATGCAGGCAGATATTTAGGAAGATCTCCACACAACCATCCTTCATGGTGATTGTGAATCTCCACCTTGACCCTCTGATACCACTTGTTAGGATCTTTATAACCCATAGAGATGAACATAAAATAGATATAAAACAATATACATGATAATACAATGTACATAATGTCAATGGAAATCACACAAGAGACACCAGAATTTTACTTGGTAAAACCCTCAGGGCGAGGGAAACATCCACGGGACAATGGAAAAGTTTTATATTGCTTAAATAGGAGATTACAACAACAACTAGGAAACTGGGCAGCCCAGGAGAGGGATCTAAGCCCTCTCTCATCAAATGCCTCTAACAAAATCATATTTATACACCTCCTTCAGTTATAAAAAAGTGAATGCAATAAATTCTCCCAGTATTCTTGTTGATTTGTTTTAACAAGATATTGTTGGAGAAACCACCATGAACCAACTAGACCAATTCAGGTCAATTAGTTGTCAGTTTCCAACAAAGTATACTTAATTGGCGATGAACTTTGACCATATTAATTTATAAAAAGTACATTCATCGAGATAGCGATGAATACTAGGTGGATTTAGAAAAAATTGAATAATTGAAATTTTTCTCTTGAATGTTGCAACGAAAGAGTACTTTCGTCGCAAGTAGTCCTCGCAAATTTTTCAATATGTAGTAGTGAAAAGGAAATAAAAATAAGAAATGCCCAAGATGAACAATTATAAATATCAGTTGTAAAAAATATTATAGATGAACCAAAACATTATGTTTCCTCTGTAATTTTAAGGAAAGACAATAGTTCAGATGATGAAGGAGCAGGAACAAGAATATCAAATGTCAATTATGAGTATGTATTTCCCATTTTGAATTAATGCTACACATGAAAAATATTCCACCATTAGAGTTACGAATTTGGTAATTGAGGATCCTAAAACTTTTCTCTTTGAATTTGATGTTCTTTGTCACAACTAATATTATTCTAATGATGTGCAAAATATTAAGTTGTTTCCATGTACTCTTAAGGATGAAGCTTTGTGTTGGTTCATGGTTAGGAGGTAACACCACTAAAACTTTGGGATGGAATGTGTAAACTGTTTTTTTTTAAATATCAACATGATTGTACAAAGAGGTATTTCTATGAAGAAATGTTTAAAATGGCATAGAAGGAGGATGAAATCCTTGAAGCTTACTTGGGAATATCTCATTATAATGTAAAAAGGGTTAAGCCAAATAGTTTATATATACAAACTCTTAATATTATTTTTCTTTGTGGAAAAAGGGATGCATGTATATATCTACTTAATATCATGGGTAATGGAGAAGTGTCTTAGTTATATTATCCAAAAATTTGTGATTTATGCAAAAACATTCTCAAGGGAAAGATAAATATGGTAAGGAACCTAGAGACATCATTTCTAGAGTCAATAAAACAACAACTGGTGGGGTAAGTACAACAAAACCTTGAAATTTGCTATATAATTTAAAAACTCATATTCTTAGTACTCTTGGATTATAAATAGATACATTAAAAACTAAGAAAAGTAAAGAACACATGAATGCAACGTTGTATATTTTGTGTCCCAATTGTAGGAAGAAACATGAACCTTTAAAATATCATCCTTTAAATAATATTGAAATTTGTGCTATTTATGTAGGAAAACCTTCAACGAATACTTTCCATCCAATACCTTAATTGAAAGAAGTTTACCAAAGAGACAATGAAGATACAAAACAACTATTTGTTTGTGGCAAAGAAACCATGGTAGCCTCAGGAATCAGGTTTAACTCAAGATCCTAGACAACAATTTTCTTCATATTAATCTAGCCAATATCCCCCTTGACATTAGATTCCTCCTATTACTTGGCACACATGGTCTCCATAGATATCCCAAAAGCAAACTTGGCACACATGATCTGCAAAAAAGTATAAAAAGCAACTTTGGAAGAAAAGTATGGCGATGGAATACCTATGGAATCATCCCTAACTATTTGTATCCTTCACAATAGTATCCATAATATCCTCCAAAAATCCAACAAACACAATATCCCCATAAATTAAACAACCATATCCTACCCAGATCCAACAACCAACAATTTCACAACCACAACATTTATAGTTACCAACCAGCCAAGCCCCTCCAATACCTATTCAAATAACTACTTAATCCATTCCAAATACAAATAATAAATTAGTTCAATTGTTTTTCACTTGGTTATGTTATATTGAGAAGAGATAAGAATGTGACAAAAATTATGAACGAGACAACAAAATATAGAGAATAAAACACCAAAATGATACCTTTATTGAAATAGGAGCAATGTTCACTTACGCCTTTGAGGGGGATCCTCCAACAGAGCAATGCTCTAGTATGAAAATTCTCATGCCATAGAATCCCATTTATCCTAAATCTATCTACCAAAACCACAATATACAGGAAGAACTTTCTAGAAGCGAAAGATTCTATTAAATATTCTTACATTTGACTTGTTCACTTTATTAACTAGGACTTATTTATTAATATCAGATTTTATTACACGAGAAATATATTATTCTACCTACTTGAGGGGTTAGGGAGGATAGGTCCCTAAAATGACCTCCCCCTTAAAAACAACCTTGTCCTCAAGGCTTGAGATGAGGAAATTAATGCATAATGATAGCCAACTCCCATATGACATCTTCTGGTTCTTTGCCCTTCCATTGAACTAAAAATTCCTTAATGGTGCCTTGGTATTGACGATGATTTCACTAGTTAAATACTGCATGTGGCTGCAACCAAATGGATTGTTCTTCATCCAAATCAGGTAGACTGGTCTGAGTTTTTCATGTAGTGCCGAGCACTTTATTTAAGCATGAAACATGAAAAATGGGATGGATCTAAGAGTTAGTGGGAAACTCTAACTATTAGGAAACTGACCCCACTCTCGTCATAATACAGTAAGGACCATAAAATTGGGGGGCAAGTTTTTGACAGCGCTATGATTTGAGTGAAGTCTTCTTATAAGATTGCAAAAAAATAAATTTTTGGCCCCCTTCACCAAATTCTCTTTCAGAATGACCCTGATATGCTTGTTGTTTCATGTGATTCTGATCCATGGCCAAATTTTCTTTGAGAGTATGAAGAATTTCCATGCAGGATGTAAGAGTTTGATCCACCAGCTGAAACTTGGAGACACTTGGAATGTATGATAGAAATGAGGGTGGATTTTTTCCATAAACTTCTTCAAAGGGAGTCATGCGAGTGGTTGTATGGTAAGAAGTGTTATACCACCATTTAGTGAGGGGTAACCACCAAACCCATTGATTTTGTTTCTTATATGAAAAACACCTCAAATAGGTTTCCAAACATTTTTTGACCACTTTAGTTTTTCCATCAGTCTGAGGATGATATGTTGTGTTGAGATGCAATTGGGTTCCCTGGAGTCTGAACCATTATTTATAGAAAGTGTTGGTAAAAGTTGGATCGAAGTCAGAAACAATAAAATGAGGCATGCCATGGCGATTGGATATATTATCCATAAAGATTTTAACCATGGTGGATGCCTTGAACAAGTGTTGAAGACCACATAAATGAGCATATTTGGAAATATGATCCATTACTACAATGATGGTTGGAAATAATCCAACAATGAAATATAAATAAATATATGTCCAAATAGTATATGGAGTCAGAAGTGATTGAAGTGTGCCTAAATCTTTAACTATATAACCCTTATTGCATTGACATGTATCAAATTTATACACAAAGGTTTGTATGTCCTATTTCATACTATGCGAGAAAAATGAATGTTTGAACCATTCATAGGTTTTGGTAAAACCAGAATGCCCAGCTTTTGGTGAAGCATGAAACTCAAAGAGAACGGTGGATTTAAGGTTAAACTATTTTAGTAAATACATGTGACCTTTATCATGAAGCTCATCATGGTGCCATGAGTACCCTATAGAATATTGAGGGTCCTACTACATTGTTTGGATTATGTTATAACCCTATAATTTATAGGATCAACTATTGATTGTAATTTTGTCCCTTTAGTGTTTTTGACTTTCATATAGTACTGCATTCTAAAGAAAAGAAAAGAAAAGAGAAAAGAAAAGAAAAGAGAAGAGAAAAGAAAAGAAAAGAGAAAAGAAAAGAAAAGAGAAAAGAAAAGAAAATAAATGAGAAAAATAAAAGAGGGCAAAAGAAAATGGATAAAAGCCCCATGAAATGACAATGACTTGATCCATAAAGTTTAAATATGGCCAAGTTTTTTAAATTTAAGTATTTATGATTAGTGAATAAGATTGGCTAAACTTTCTAACCTTAGACAAGTAATCAGTTTAGTTAGTTAATAAACTTGACCAAATAGTCTAATCTTGGTCAAATAGCCCCTAGGTAGAGTATTTTCTTAGTCCAACAGTCTAATCTAGGCTAAAGGTGCAAATGAGTAGGTTAGGACATAGGCTAGTCATCTTCCTTTCAATAAAACATGTAATATGATCGATGAAAATGCATGATTTTTGATGATGAAATGTTTTTCTAACCCCATGGTCATAAAAAGAAAAATAAGTAGTGTGCAAAGCCCATAAAAAGTCATTAAGCCTAAGTTTTGAATCATATATTGAATTGCGCTCTGGAGATTAAAGATTGGGTTTAGATCTATGACTGAACTATTGGCACCCAGATCTATGGATTAGAAAAGAATCCAGACCCCCCTGATCGTTCGACCTTTAATGGTGGGGGGGGTCGGAAAAGGTAAGTAAAAGGTGTGCTCAGATATACGGTTCCCCTACCAACACACAAATGGACGGCTTTGAAAAGTTTCCAGACCCCCCTAATCATTTGACCTTTAACGAT